>QLTV01001177.1:4166945-4179820 GCA_003457575.1 Thermophis baileyi | reverse complement strand
GATTTTGCAGTATCCTTCCCCTGGAGTGGGGTGGGAATGGAGATTTTGCAATATGTGTGCTCTTGCGATGGGGAGGGAATGGGTATTTTGCAGAATCCTTCCCCTGGAGTGGGGTGGGAATGGAGATTTTGCAGTATCCCCACCTAGTCACGCCCACCAAGCCACGCCCACAGAACCGGTTGTTAAAACATTTGAATCCCACCACTGCCTAAAATTCTTTGATACCTCCCATCCCTAACCATCAGACTACTTAGGGGTCAGTTTGCACCCAGAGATCAATTCTCTGATTATATCTTCATTTTTCTCCGATGTAGCTTGCAATCCAGCCCATTTCTTCTCTTTTATATAGCCACCTACCTAGCAGATGAAGAAAATAAGGATGAGTGATCTTTTCCCATCCTTCAGTGATGCTTCCTTAGTTCCTGTCAAAACACCTCACCTGAATATGATAAGCTATCAACCACTTTTGTCAAACCTTAAGAGGGATTGCCCCAAGGCGACCCACAGGGATAGAAATTTAATAAGAGAAGCTTGCTTGAATTTATCTTCATTTCTTTTTCTAAGGCTAATGGCAAGGTCTCTCAAACCTCTATGAAGGACTCATAAGGAACGGGGAGGGAAAACCCTCAGTAAACTATTGCACACATATTAGGAGGTCTATACATTCAGGTACAACTTTAAAATATTCCTTAACCTCAATCATATCCAGAGACATCTCTCTAGCAAAAGGGATCCTGATATTTTCTTTGTATGTATGGCTTTAATGAAGGCTGGCTTCTGGAGCACTGAATCCAAACTCAAACAGTACTTTCAAATAAGATGTTTGAAAATCAACAACCTGGAAAGGTTCCAGCAAAGCAGTTAACAGAAATATTTCAAACTCCGGAAGAAACTGCCAGAACTTTTAGAAACTCAATCTATTTAGTTTATCTCTGGCTGTCTGATTAGAAAGGCTATTCAGAGAAGGGAGAGCAAGCTGATAGAGCAATTTCTCATTAAACTCATTTAAACACAGCCTGAAACCAGACACAAGTTACACAAAGGATCTGAAATCATTGGGAAAGTCAGTTATAGCAGTACAAAGGATTAATCATAAATTAGGGCCAATTTCTATTATTTAGAGTCTGAGATTATCACCAGAAAGGTACTTTTCTGGCATTCCTTTTTTATTGGATAAGGAAAACGTTGGAAATCATCAATAAAATATTCATTTAATCACCACTCCCACTGGTACCAAATATTTAATTTAAGGGTGTGGTGAATTGAACTGCTTTCTACTAGAAGCATTTTCACAGCTAGGATGATGCAGTTGTATCTGTTCCAAAAGATTGCTTCTATCTTTGAACACTCTTTAATGAAGGGGTAGGATATTCAATAAGACTGAGCAGTATTGATTTTGCATCCAACTTCTCTATGTCTCCTTCTAAGCAGGGTGGAGACACATTCCGGGCACAATTTCAACCCTTGCAGGCATCTCTTGGATTGCATCCCCAAATAGCTGTGAAATAATAGAATCAACCCCCCCCAAAAAATAAAAATCCAGCAAATGCTTGATTTAATGAATAAATAGGATGGAAGGAGGTCATTAAGGCTGACTAACCATTAAATGGTGAATGGGATAGATAAAATGAATGTAATGTATAAAAATGTGCCTAATGTATGAACTTTATCCAAACCTTGTCACCACATAATGGACATCCAATATGGTGAAGCGCTTTATAGCCATAAATTGAAGATTTTCTGTAGGAGCTAGAAGGGATGTTAAAGGTTACTGTATCTACTCCAAATCAGGGGTGGGTTCTGGATCCGTTTGCTGCCGGTTCGCTCAGGGTCACGCTGTGCGGCCCCCCCCCCCCGGCAGCAATCAAAAAATAGCTTCTGTGCATGCACAAAAGCAAAATCCAAGATGGCGGTGCCCACGGAACACACCAAAAGAACCGGTTCCATGACATCATCACCAGTTTACTAACGGTTCTAAAGAACCGGTTAGAACTGGTAGGAACCCACCTCTGCTCCAAATCCCCTGCTCAGTTCAAGAATACATTAAATCATCTTGGTCTTGAGGTGGTATTGCCATCAGTCCTGATCTGATCATCTTTAGAGAAAGGAATTCAATATGGTTCTAACAAACATGTTGTTCTACTTAACAGTTCTTATTTGTCAAATTGGGGATGCGGTGGCACAGAGGCATAATGACACTGGAACTGCCAGCCAGAAATAGTCTGCACTCCAGTGGTTTGAATACAGCTCCATGAGGCAGAGTGAGCTTCTGTCGCTTGATCGCTAGCTCCTGCCAACCCAACAGTTCAAAAGCATGCAATATTGTAAGTAGATAAATGGGTATCACTTTGGTGGTGGGGGGGGGAAGACTAGTTGTGTTCATGTGTGTGGAGAGTGGAAGCCAGCACTGGATCTGGCCAGATGCGAGGCGTCGTGACACGAGGCAAGGCAAGGTGAGACCGGCGGAGGAACCTGGAAGAGCCAGCAATCCGAGTACCATTCGTTAATAGGTGTAAAGCTAGTTCACCCCCGTCCCCCAGGGTGCACCAAGGATAAGCGCGCAAGTGAACAGAATGAACTAGCAATCTAGGCTGTTGTATCTAGCATGTGTAGCTTTCCCTGACATTGTATGCCATACGCTAAATAAATAAGTAAATAAATATTTGTCAAAAATGCTTCTTAATATTCAGAATCTCCTTTCCAATAATTTAAATTACTAGATGCATTATACATTTTAATGGGACAACGAAATTTTACAGCTCATTCATATCAGATCAAAGAATCAGGATTTGTGTGTTAATCCATTCTTTTGGGTTAACATTTTCTGCTACTAGTTTATCATGTTTATATTAAATGTTCACCTTGTTGATTGCATTCGTCCGTTGATGTGTAGTTGCTCCGATCATGAGCCTCAGAGAGTTCATATTTTGCTTTCGTCATTTTACATTTGAATCTGTGGGCTTATTGTTTCTTCAGTCTAGAAGTTATTTAGGAAAATATTCATGAAATAGCAATAGCAATAGCAATAGCACTTAGACTTATATACCGCTTCACAGTGCTTTTACAGCCTTCTCTAAGCGGTTTACAGAGTCAGCATATTGCCCCCCACAACAATCTGGGTCCTCATTTTACCCACCTCGGAAGGATGGAAGGCATGGCAGCTGGGCTTTAAAGATCACTGAATTCAATATTTTGCCCATTAGACCCAAATTATTTTACAGGAATCAGCCCTGATATTCTTATCTCGTGAGGCCAATTATACAACGCTCTACTGAAGAGCGGTCGCCCTTTATGCAGAGGGAAAGACCAGGTTTACCATTGGAATGCCTGCACTTTTCACTTACTTCTCCAGTTAGCTATTGACAGAGCGGTGCTTGATGTGGTGAAATAACACCTTACAAAGTTTGATAGCCTTGCTACATGTGTAAGCTGTTAACTATGAATTCATTACAGCTGTTGCAGTACAGCAATATTATAGGCAATAATTAACAAGAGAGGAGAACCTTTCCATGGGGAAAGGCCCTAAAAGGTCTCCTTTTCCAGTAGAAGGATAGAAATGTAACACACAAAACAGGTTGGGATAGATTTAGAGAACACTCTATATGAGTGCTATCTCAATCCATTTTATATGTTACATTTGTATATTTCCAACGGAAAAGGAGACCTTTTTAGGGCCTTTCTCCATGGATGATTTATTCTCTACTTGTCCTTGAGTTAGAAGAAAACTACACTGGCATGAAATTTGTTTCCCTAATTGCCAATTTCTGTCCTGCCTTAATTGCCACTGTTCTCAGTCAGCTAAATTCCGTTCAAGGTAATAGTGGCAAAGCTTAACAGAGGTTGTCCCTTATTGCAGTTGGGTAAGGCAGTGCATTACTAGATTAGCTGTGATGACCCATCAGCGGAGGATGAAATTGTGGGGATATGGCAAATATATATATATATATATTGCTCAGTGTTTGTGATATGCTTAAGTACAAGTGAGGAAAGGACCCTTAGTGTCACATCAACCTTGAGAAATACTTAAATTGTGTGTGTGTGTGTGTGTGTGTGTGTGTGTGTGTGTGTGTGAGAGAGAGAGAGAGAGAGAGAGAGAGAGAGAGAGAGAGAAATTCAAGTCAGATATGTGGTTTATCAACGGCAGATAGATTGCAAATGATACTCTCAGTGCAATAGAGATAAATTCTCCAGTCATTCAGTTTGATCAAAAATAATTTTCCTTCAAAATTTCAACGGAGGTGAGAACTGTGATGAAATTCTCATGAGTGGTGTTTGATGTTCTTGCACTTAAATTGCAAATTACAAAGATGCCTAAGGGTGCAGGTGAATGTTCTGGTTTCCATTGTATTGTTATCTCCCCTTACTTTCCAATGCTTCATTTCAATCCTAAGGGAAGAATTCATAAGGGAAGGCTTTCTATTGGATTTCCTTAACTCTGGAAGTGTGGGCCACCAAGGAAGCAGCAGAGGGGTAGAAGGAGCTATTTTGGGATATGTCATTTGTCATATCCTTTCTGTCTAGAAACCCTCTCAACCATATCCCAAAGTTTTGTGGAATGGCCCTTTCATTAGGCAAAAAAAGGCAGAATCATCAGTGATAGATGAAGAGGACTCTCAAGGGGGCAGCAGAAACTTCTTTGCCAGTGGAGGACAGAACTGTATTTAGATCAAGAGTGGGCAACTATGGCCCTTTTATGACCTATGGTCATAAACCTCACAGAATTCATGAGTCAGCATGGCTCAGTATATCTAGCTCAGGAATACTGGGAGTTGAAGTCCACAGGTTGTTAAGGGGCCATAGTTGCCCTCTCCCGATTTAGAATATCTGCCCTCAAGTAAGATGAAGTAGGATGCAATTACTGCTACAATCATCTTTATTGAACTCAACAAGGACCTGCCATCTTATCTTTCATCTCTACAGTAATATAATCTGACCAATCTTACCATCTTTCCTAAATTTTCCCCAATCCACAAAAACAGTTTTTGTGGGGAGGGGGTAGGTAGGAAACTTCGGAGATAAGAGAAAAACGAGGAAACTATTCCATGAGGATGAACTCTGTCCTGTCACAGAAATAGAGCACTAATGTCCATTTCCTTGTGGCTTTGCTGTATTTTGCATGCAACAAATTACAAATAAAATACATATTTGACTCTGGTTTCCTATTCCAAGTCAAAGGAACAAGTTAGCCCTTCAATATGTTATTCCTCATGCGAGAATTTTGACTGTGCCAGGGCATTGTACACAAAGGCTGTACTCAGAGGGCCTTAAATGTGTTCATTGTTTGGTGTGCAAAAGCTGTTGGCAACCCATTGTGAACCTATGAATAGCTGAAAATCTTGGAAAATAATCTTAGAAACAGCCATGTCCTCACTAAAGCAAGACATTCAAACCACAAATTTAACGTCTCCTGCAGATGGCTCCCATTTGTTTACTTACCACATTTGTTGACCACTTAAGCCCTAAATAGTTTGCAATAAAGTTACAGGGAAATGATCCTAAAAGCAACTATGCCCTTAGTAAAACAAGAGGAAAACAAACCACAACTATGTTCTACTGAACAAACTACAAAGGAAGAAAGCTAAACCGAAGGCTCCCCAAAACATGTTTAAATCCTCACAAACAAAATGAAGGAAAAGAGAAGGAAGGGGAATCTTTCTTTAGAAATGTTTGTGGATGCTTCAGACCCATCTCAATTGCAATCGATTCTAGGAGGGTCTTTCCTTATCATCACCCAGATGTTAAGGAACCTAAGAACCCCTGCTGCTTAATTTATTGGGCCTGCTGATTATTTAATAGGAAGAAGCAAATTCTGAGATATGCCAGATTGTAACTTCAGACATGTTCTATATGAAATAGAATAGAATAGAATAGATTTTTTTTTAATTGGCCAAGTGTGATTGGACACACAAGGAATTTGTCTTGGTGCATAAGCTCTCAGTGTACATAAAGGAAAAGATAAGTTCAGGGGCTGCCACAAAGAAGAGGGAGTCAAGCTATTCTCCAAAGCACCTGAGGGTAGGACAAGAAGCAATGGGTAGAAACTAATCAAGGAGAGAAGCAACCTAGAACTAAGGAGAAATTTCCTGACAGAACAATTAATCAGTGAAACAGCTTGCCTCCAGAAATTGTGAATGCTCCAACACTGGAAGTTTTAAAGAAGAGATTGGATAACCATTTGTCTGAAATGGTATAGGGTTTCCTGCCTAAGCAGGAGGTTGGACTAGAAGACCTCCAAGGTCCCTTCCAACTCTGTTATTTTGTTCTGTTCTATTCTAAATGGAGAGAGAATGAAGAAACAGACAGCAAGAGTCAAGGTGTATTCCAACTCCTCTAATTTAAGGTGATTGGGGTGTGACAAGGCCAGGTTTTTCCACTTTCCAACAATAACAGTCCAAACCCAGATTCATATTTTTACTCACTCCCAGGATTAGTTCATATAGCAATAGCACTATAGCAATAGCACTTAGACTTATATACCACTTTACAGTGCTTTACAGCCCTCTCTAAGCGGTTCACAGAGTCAGCATATTGCCCCCAACAATCTGGGTCCTCATTTTACCCACCTCGGAAGGATGGAAGGCTGAGTCAACCTTGAGCCGGTGAGATTTGAACCGCTGAACTGCAGCTAGCAGTCAGCTGAAGTAGCCTGCAGTACTGCACTCTAACCACTGCGCCACCTCGGCTCTTATGGGCTGGCAGTGGGCAAGATGGATGGTATACTCATACTTGTATTTCTGCGATGGGCTGTGCATATTTCAGTCACCCCATTTTGCTTGGCAACTCTGGCAAAATGCACTTCGTGACACTAGTTGTAGAAATTTCATTGGTTCCATGTACAAGTCCTATTTTTTTAGGCATTTGAAAATGTAATTGCATGGTTGGCAAAGTAGGCAGAATTGGCTGGAATTTTCTTTTTCCGTTTTAGGAAGGAAAATATGAGGTTATCTCTGGGTTGGGTTTTTTTTAAACACGATGGGTTAAACATTATTTTAAACAATCATTCTTGTGTATTTCCCAGTTCAAAATGGTGACAAACAATAAGTTTTTTGAAGCAATTACGTCAGTGTAAACCATGCTGTCATCAGAGTGGGAGTTAGAAATAGTAAGAGACCTCTCTGGAATGATATTAAAAAAGACTTATTAAGAGGGGATAAACTGTATTTATTACTATTGGGTAGAATTTCTGTAATTACAACTTACCAAAGGTGCTTTTTTTGTTTCAGACATTACCAATACTTGCAACTGATACTCCATTTAAACAATGGCAGATGGATATTTCTAAGTTTATATGGCAAGGGAAAAACCCAAGAATCAAATATAAACTACTGCAAGATGTTAAACAAAGAGGGGATTTGGGTTTACCAGATTTGAAACTGTATTTTGATGCATGTTGTTTGGTCTGGCTAAAAGAGTGGGTGAACTTCCAGAATAAGAGGCTACTTGATTTAAAAGGTCATGAATTAAGATTACCATACCATATTTATGGTATGACAAGATTAAAGAAAATGTTGATTTCAACAACCACTTTGTTAGATGCACCATTCTAAGAGTTTGTAATAAAAATAAAACAAGGTTTTCTATGAAGATGCCTCTTTGGGTGTCCTCCCAGGAAGCTTTTTTTTTTTAAAGAAAAGAAATGGTGGCGAAGCCGCATTGGTGGACTTATGGTAAAATAATATCTTTTAATTTTGGTGATCCTATCCTCAAGTCTAAGGAAGAGCTAGAATCAGAAAGACATGTCTGCCGTGTTAGTGATGAACTTATTATTGCTAAGGTCTATAAAATGTTATTTAAATTTGGAAAGTGAATTTTAAAAAAATTGTATGATTCAGTGGGCAAGGAACTTTGGATATAATGTAAAGTTTGAACAATGGGAGAATATGTGGACAAAAGTTGGGTAAATTTTACACAATAGAATAGAATAGAATAGAATAGAATAGAATAGAATAGAATGGAATGGAATGGAATGGAATGGAATGGAATGGAATAGAATAGAATAAAATTCTTTATTGGCCAAGTGTGATTGGACACACAAGGAATTTGTCTTTGGTGCATATGCTCTCAGTGTACATAAAAAGACAAGATACATTCGTCAAGAATCATGAGGTACAACACCTAATGATGGTCATAGGGTACAAATAAGCAATCAGGAAACAATCAGTATCAATATAAATCGTAAGGATACAAGCAACTAGTTACAGTCCTGCAGCAATGTTCCCTCTGACATTGGAAATCGCTGCGCTGCAGTTGGAAACTGCCGCGTGGCGATTCCCTGTCACGTGCGCAGCCGCGCAGCTTAGAGGGAACATTGTCCTGCAGTCATAAGTGGGATAGGAACAATGAAAGACTGATAGTAATAGTAATGCAGCCTTAGTGAATAGTTTGACAGTGGTGAGGGGATTATTGGTTTAGCAGAGTGATGGCGTTCGGGGAAAAAATGTTCTTGTGCCTAGTTGTCTTGGTGTGCAGTGCTCTATAGCGTCGTTTTGAGGGTAGGAGTTGAAACAATTTATGTCCAGGATGCGAGTATTAAATTACTGTATTAAATTACAGTTTAATAGAAAAAATTATAAGATGATGTATTGTTGATATTTAACATCAGATAAGTTATCAAGAATGTATAAAGGTATTTCAAATGAACGTTGGAAATGCAAATGTAAAGAAGGGACTTTCTATCATTTATGGTGGACATGTGGTAAAGCAAAAAAATAATAATAATTGGAGTAGTATTCCTATTCTAATACAGAAGATTCTTAAAGTGAATATAAAGATAAAACCAGAAACTTTTATTTTGGGTTTAATGGAAAAAGACTTGGGGAAAAATGAAACTTTGATGTTATATATATTGATGGCAGCAAGATTACTTTATGCACAAAAATGGAAGGACGCTTTAATCCCCACAAGGGACGTCTGCAGAAGCTGACGAAGTTAGCAGAGATGGCTAAACTGACTGCTTTAATAAAAGAAAAAAACACAAGTACTTTTGTTTCTACTTGGAAACTGCTTCTGGACTTTGTGCCTGAGGTGGAAAAAAATGAAACCTTTTTTATTGATTAGATAGATATGCTGTTATAGAAACGGCTAGTTTATACTAGTATGTAAAAGTTAAAAGTTGAGGTTCGATGTTACTTATTCTATTGCACCAAAGGGAATCGGAAGTCAATGCCTTTTTTTACTTTTTCCCTTCTTCTCTACACTTTTCTCTTCCCTTTTCCCTTCCCCATTTTTCTTTTTATTTGCTTTTGTAATTTTGATTTTATATTACAAACTAATAAAAAGGATTGACACGGAGAAAAGAAATAGTAAGAGCTTAACAAACCCAGAAACTATGTCTTTTCTTTCATTGCATTTGCTCTGTAGGTCACCTTCCTCTCTCAAGGTTAAGATAGCCCCAACTCTCTAGAAAGGCTCTGAAGACCTGGCTCATTCTTCAAACACTGGGTCAGGATCAGGGGTGAAATTCAGCAGGTTCTGACAGGTTCTGGAGAACCGGTAGCGAAAATTTTGAGTAGTTCAGAGAACCGGCAAATACCACCTCTGGCTGGCCCCAGAGTGGGGTGGGAATGGAGATTTTGCAATATCCTTCCCCCAGGAGTGGGGTGGGAATGGGGATTTTGCAGTATCCTTCCCCTGGAGTGGGGAGGGAATGGGAATTTTGCAGTATCCTTCCCCTGGAGTGGGGAGGGAATGGGGATTTTGCAGAATCCTTCCCCTGGAGTGGGGAGGGAATGGAGATTTTGCAGTATCCTTCCCCTGCCACTCCCACCAAGCCATGCCCACAGAACCGGCAGGGAAAAATTTTGAATTTCACCCCTGGTCAGGATGCTATGTGAGCCATGAGCATATGGTAGAGTTTCTTCCTTCCAGTGTTATATGTAACTGGATATCACTTTTTAATGTTGATATATTTTCAAATGTTTTAACTGCCCATAGTCGAATGAATGAATGAATGAATATTTCGAAGTCCATAGACCACATAGGCCATACGTTGCTCACATCTACAGGTAGTCCTTGACTTACAACAGTTCATTTAGAGACAGTTTGAAGTTACAATGGCACTGAAAAAAGTGACTTAGGACCATTTCCCACTCTTGCAACCATTGCAGCATCCCCATTGTCACGTGATCAAAATTCAGACACTTTGACAACTGGCTCATATTTATGACGGGTGCAGTGTCCTGGGGTCATGTGATCACCTTTGCGAGCTTCTGACAAGCAAAGTCAGTGGGGAAACAAGATTCACGTAACAATTGTGTTACTAATTTAACAACTGCAGTGATTCACTTAACAACTGTGGCAAGAAACGTCGTAAAATGGGGCAACACTCACTTAAGAAATGTTTTACTTAGCAACAAAAATTTTGGCCTCAATTGTGGTCGTAAGTTGACAACTATATGTATTTTGGTTGGTTTTTTTTTTTTGTGGTGGATTGCCCTTGTCTGCTTCCTAGAGCTTAGAGTAACTAGCTTTGTGCTTAAGGCAGGACTAGAACTCATGGCCTCCCAGTTTCTGGTTTATATCAAATGTTACAATTATAGGCTAATCACAACTTATTTCAATATTATATACATATTGAAATAAGTTGTGATTAGCCTATAATTGTAACATTTGGTGGCACATTTGCCTCTTCTCACCATGCACAATCATTTAACGTATTACCATCAATGAACTGGACAGAATTTCCCCATGGCCTGTAATTCCAATTAGCACATTTGGTATTCAGAGATTAAGGCCAACTATGTATTATCAAATTCTATAAAAGTCCAACAGCAAAGAAACAGAGAAAACTCTTGTTGCCATCTAGTGGTTATTTGGATTTTTGTAGTTGAGATAGCATAGCCCAAAGTCTAATAACTCAAACCCAAGTGTGGTAATTTAACAGCGCAAGAGTGCATTCTATTTTTGAATGTTGTGCACATGTTATTGTGTTATGGACCACAAGGACAGATAATTCTTTGATTGATTCACCGAGTGGTTTCTTTGTTCTGCTTTTGTTGCAAAGCAGCAGGGCCATCTCAAATTAAATTATGGTTTGGAGGGAGTACCAATTTGTATCACACATGTTGAAGATCTTAGCCATCTTGTCATTTTCCAAAAATCTGATAGCAGCGAAAATAACATGCTGATTGCTGGTTCACAAGAAAATTGGCTTGGCAAAGTTGTAACTGTTAGAATAATATATAGTTGAGGTTTAAAATGGGACAAATCACCATTTGAGCTTGATTGTTCTTACCACAAATGACTAGTCCTCTAATTTTCTCTTTTCTTCCTCCTTCAATTCTGCATAACTGATGAGTGACATGAAAGGCCAACAATTTAACATTTTGTATTCAGTTAGACAATGGAGAGAAAACTTTCAAAAAGCTTTTTACATCCTAACCAAAATTTTGATTTTTCTGATATAAGGCAAAATTGAATTTCAATACTTTCCCCCTGCAAACAGTGCCACTATGAAACATGATACATTTCTACTAAACCCATTCTGGGTTGGTCACTGGGACCAGAGATTTAGTTTTCCAAGATTTCAAACTTGTGCTGGAGCCCATCCTCAGGGATCTTCCCTCTAGCAGAGTGTGTCAAGATTCCCACCAGAGTTTAGCTCCCCAAAATGTTATCCACTTAATGCTCTCTTCATTTCCAGCCCAAACTCTGTTCAGACCTATAAACAACACAAAATTTGTTCACAGTGGGAAGCCAGGGAATATCTCCTCTTATACCGGTAGTCCTTGACTTAGCAATAGCAATAGCACTTAGACTTATATACCGCTTTATAGTGCTTTACAACCCTCTCTAAGTGGTTCACAGAGTCAGCATATTGCCCCCAACAATCTGGGTCCTCATTTTACCCACCTCGGAAGGATGGAAGGCTGAGTCAACCTTGAGCCAGTGAGATTTGAACTGCTGAACTGCAGCTAGCAGTCAGCTGAAGTAGCCTGCAGTACTGCACTCTAACCACTGCGCCACCTCGGCTCTTATGACCAGTTGCTTTATTGGGAACTGTGGTGGCGTGGTGGCGCAGTGGTTAGAATGCAGTATTGTAAGCTAACTCATTGCTCACTCCAGGAGTTCAATTCTGAGCACTCGAGGTTGAGTCAGCCTTCCATCCTTCTGAGGTCAGTAAAATGAGGACCCAGATTGTTGAGGGCAATATGCTGACTCTATAAACTGCTTAGAGAGAGCTGTAAAGCACTGTGAAGTGGTATATAAGTCTAAGGGCTATTGCTATGGGGGGGGGACACATCCATTAGGTAAAATGAATTCACTTAACAACTACAGCAATTGGATCAGGTCACATGATGCCTCAACATACAACAGCAACAACTTGCAATGATCATTTCAGCCTCAATTACAGTTGTAAATCAAGGATTGCCTGTATTCACCTCCAGGCCTGTAGCTTGCAATTCCTTTGGTTCTAAGGACTGGCTGACAATACGAAGCAAGGACAATAGCATTTATGCAGATTCCTCCCTTCAGCTGAGACACTTTTAAGTAATTTGCATGTAGCGATAGATTGACTGACTGATTGATGGTGACAGTTTAGCTTTATAACCTGATTTTGTTCTTGGAGCTGGTGATGTCCTACATAGGCTTTCCTTCTTCAGTTTTACTACACAACATCCCTGTGCAGTAGTTAGGCCGAGGCTGAGCTAGATTCTGGATCTCCCTGGTGTTCGCCTGACAGCTGAAGTAACTCTGGCTTTGATTTCTGAAGTATAGACATTGCCATAGATTAAAGCGAAGCTATATTTCTGAAGCAAAGGTCAGTCCCACTTGATATGAGCTCCATTTCTGCTCTGCTCCCACCATTTTGTCTTTTCTGTTCAACACTGCTACCAGATGAAGACATGATGAGTTTCATGAAATATATATATATA
>QLTV01001177.1:4149936-4160076 GCA_003457575.1 Thermophis baileyi | reverse complement strand
AGAGATAGATAGATAGATGATAGATGATAGATAGATAGATAGATAGATAGATAGATAGATAGATAGATAGATCGCTCGATCGATCGATCGATCGATCGATCGATCGATAGATAGATAGATAGATAGATAGATAGATAGATAGATAGATAGATAGATAGATAGATAGATAGATAGATAGATAGATAGATAGATAGATAGATAGATAGATTATGATAGATAGATGATAGATAGATAAGAGAGAGAGAGAGAGACAGAGACAGAGAGAGAGAGAGACAGAGAGAGAGAGATAAAGAGAGAGAGATAAAGAGAGAGAGACAAACAGACAGATTGACAGGCAGGCAGGCAGGCAGGCAGACATAAATTCAAAGTACATGAGGTGGGGACAGGAAACAACTCCAGAGACACCCCCTTAGCTGCTTCTATAAGAAAACTCTAAAAAGCACCTTCATCCCCTTGCTTCCATGGCTAGCTCTGTAGCAGAGTCCAAATGGAACCTGAGAAAATGATTTTCTATTTTTTCCCCAATACATTTTTATTAATAGTTTTACAAAGAACATAAAAAAATCAGAAACTAATAAAGAGTACAGGAAGCAAAGAAAGAAAAAAAGGCAAAAATGTGGAGAGAATAATGAAAGAAGTTGAAGTTGCTTCTGATTTCCTTTGCAGCAAATATAAATACAATTACAAAGTTATTGCTAATTTTATGATTATGAAAAAAATCTCATTATTTTCTATTATTCAGAGGTTGTTTTTTTTCTAATCAAGCCCACAGTTCATGAGTGCGTTTTTTTTTTCATTTCATGCAAAAAGTCTATCAGAGGTTTCCACTCAGCTGTAAATTTAGATACTGTTTTTTTTTCCTGTGATCAAAGAAAGAAATTTAGCCATCTCTGCGAATTCCATTGTCTTCATCAAACGTTCCTCTGTTGTGGATAGTGTCAAACTTTTCCACTTTTGACTGGAAAAGGAACACTTGACTATATTATTATACTATCAACCACATGGAAATAATTTAAGACTACTTTTTTGTAGCAGGGAAAGGAAAGGCTGAGTATCCTCTCTTGATCATGATCGGCTCTGTACCCCAAGAGAAGAATTAGTAGATTCTAATTTTTTTAAAAAAACATAGAAAAATCTTACTGATTTAGAATTCCCAGAATTCTTCCATCATGACCAGTTAGGAGGCATGATGGGAATTTTGGATCAATAATTTCTTCAGAATCATAGTCTCCCCATCCCCTGATCTCAAAAACAAAAATGTAATAGAATGTTTGCTCCCCCCATAAATTTTCAGCAAATTAAAGTACTGTACTGAGAAAAAAATGTAGGTATTTTTTAATGAAAAGAGAGAAAAGAGTTTCCATAGGCTGATTAAAAGTACCAGGCCTAAGGGACAAAAGAGAAAAGACAGACATTTTTTTTAGGGATCAGGATTTATTTCTATGTAAAAATGGTGGGAAGGGGTTTGATTACTTAGATACAAAACCGAATGCATTGCCTTCATTTATTTATAAGAGCCGAGGTGGCGCAGTGGTTAGAGTGCAGCACTGCAGACTACTTCAGCTGACTGCTAGCTGCAGTTCGGCGGTTCAAATCTCACCGGCTCAAGGTTGACTCAGCCTTCCATCCTTCCGAGGTGGGTAAAATGAGGACCCAGATTGTTGGGGGCAATATGCTGACTCTGTGAACCGCTTAGAGAGGGCTGTAAAGCACTATGAAGCGGTATATAAGTCTAAGTGCTATTGCTATTGCTATTGCTATCCTAATACCACTATGTGGACAAATAGTAGGAAGATGGTTCCCTTCTTTTCACCAGTGGCATATTTTTAAATTTCTCTTCATCCTTTTCTTCCCATACTGCAGAACGTTGAACTAAAATGCAACAATTTGATTCAGTTCAAACTTTGCTGATAATCCTTTTTCTAAGAAGAAACAGAAAGCAAAAAAGGAAATTGCAATGGTTTTCAATCTTCCTCCCCTTCCCATATATTTGGATGAGCAAATTTCTTGACATTTACCATTTAGGACAACAGGGGTTGTAAACTTTACATACATTTAAGTTTTTACATATGGTAGCTGTACTGTAGGTCTAAGAAAATGTAAAATAATGTATTTCATTTTTCTTCTATACTAAACCTAATACCGAAACTACAAACCGGTGCACATAGGCTTCAAAGTAAGTCCTGACTGAACGCGCATAGATTAGTTTTCCTGAATGCTTCAGACAAAATGATACAGGGATGAATGCAGGATCAAAAATGATTGAAAACCATTTTGAGCAGGAATTAGAAAGCTCTTTAGATCTGCTCACCATCTTCACACCCGAAGGGGTTGTCTTTCTGTTCACACAAGGTACCTTTTGCAACAAGGCCAATAACTTGGAGAGCAAGCTGAATTTTAATTATTTGCACTTCAATGAAAGTTTCAAAAAAAAAAATTGTGCAAGGCATCAGAGACTGCACGAATTTAACCTTGGGGAGACTTTAAAACCAATGTTGGATAGGGGCTTGCTAAGAGATGTGCAAAACTATTTCTGCTCTCAAAACGGTCTCTACTCAGAACAACTCCTTTTAAATGTTCTGAGATTGGTATTAAACACCCCATATTTTTGAGATTCCCTCTAAGCTCATAACACGATATACCCCAGGATATTTTATTTGGAGTTTAGGACAATTTTTTCCCCTTCTTTATGGACACCCCTAAAGTTTCTGACATGGTTTGCGCCTCTCAGTTTGGTAAATCCTGTCTATTTCTGTTTGCCTGCTTTAAGACAAACACCATGACTTTCCTGCTCCCATCACTGCTTTCTGAGGCATAGTTAATGCAAAGTGTGAAGAATATCCTGTGTCAGCACCCTGCACGAAGAGCTTCCTGCCTCATAAAATTAGCCCATTTTCTTATTTATTGGCACTCCAGCCACATTTACAGGATCCCTATTAAATCAACTTTCCGATGGGATTTGCCAAAAAAGAAAGGGAAGAGGAAGTAGCCGCCATCAACCCAGATGAATGTCAATTTACTCTTTTAAAGAGAATGAAGAATTTGGGGATGGGTGGGTAAATCTTGAGGGGCACGGTAGTGAGAGAGGCAATATTCAGTATGTCTATTTCCAGAATATAGGTAGTCTTTCACTTACAATCACAAATAAGTCCAAGACTTATGTTGCTTAGCGAAACATTTGTTAAGTGAATTTTGACCCATTTTATGACCTTTCTTGCCACAGTTGTTAAGTGAATCACTGTAGTTGTTAAGTTAGTAACATGGTAGTTAAGTGAATCTGGCTTCCCCATTGACTCTGCTTATCAGAAGGTTGCAGAAGATGATCACATGACCCTGGGACATTAACAACTGTCAAAAATATGAACCAGTTGCCAAGGACCCAAATCTTGATCATGTGACCATGGGGATGGTCATAAATGTGAAAAATAGCAATAGCAATAGCACTTAGACTTATATACCGCTTCACAATGCTTTACAACCCTCTCTAAGTGGTTTACAGAGTCGGCATATTGCCCCCAACAATCTAGGTCTTCATTTTACCGATCTCGGAGGGATGGACGGCTGAGTCAATCTTGAGCCTGGTGAGATTCGAACTGCCAAATTGCAGGAGTAGCCTGCAGCACTGCATTCTAACCACTATGCCACCATGGCTCTTAAAAATGGTCATAAGTCACTTTTTTCAGTGCCATTGTAAGTTCAAACGGTCACTAAACAAACTGTTGTAAGTTGAAGACTACCCGTACTTTTCCCCCCGGGAATATTTCCCCAAATTTGCCACAGTTGTGTTCTGAGTTCGGTAGGAAATGAAAGCTTACCTTGATTATTGTATCTTTTTCTAAAAGTTCAACGTGTAGTTTAAAAACTCATCTCAAGTCAGTTGGAGAAATAGAAGACTTGTGCTGCAATGAACTAATCTGAACTTTGTGCAAATGTTGCTGATTGCCAATGTTGCTGCTCAGGATGGAACGTGTAGTAACAGGACTGATGGAAATTCGCCAGCAAGAGGAGCCTTTGGCAACTTCTGCAATACAGCTGTCATTGACTTTCACTGGGTCTTCCTAATGTTACAAAATTGAATAAGAAGTTTGCAGAAAGGGGGGGGGGGAATCCTTTTCTTTTTCAGCAAAGGTCATGGTACAACTCCTTTCTTATCATTGCTGTCACAATATCACTGCTCAGATGGCACCTCTCTGTAACAAGACCCTGCATGGTGGACTAACAGCAAGCAACTCACAATATCTGCTCATCAAAAACTTATAAAATCAACCTACGAGCCAAGTTTATGCAACAGGATATAACTGCCTTCCACCTAGCAAACCACAGCTGCTGTGCGATTGTTATTACATGTAATGTCACTAGCACACCTCTGCCAACTAAGATTAATGTTTCTAAGAACATTCACTCTATACAAATATCTAAAGCAGGTTAGATTATAAAACCAACACCTGAATCTCGCTTACAGTTTTGGGGAGCAAATATGGATTATTTGTAAAATGAATGAAGGGGTCATACAATAAGCCATTATCTATATACTACTAAAATTCTCCTATTTGTAACCTTCAGTTGGGCGAACCGGTACATTATTGAATTAAGGTACCTCTAATTGGTTAACTTAAAGAATACATCCAAAATCCAGGACTCATCACTCCTATGGGTTTGAAATTTTAAGGCTCTCCAGATCAGTAATATTGGCAAAATTGTAGCCATAACAATGCTGTCTGTCTTTGCTGCAGCACCACCGCCGTCCGCTGCGGTCATATAATTATGATTTCTGATGCTCCCTGCCAATTTTCCACAAAGTCAATGGGGAAGCCTACAGGAAGTCAGAAATTGCTTCCACACCCCCTGATTTTTTTACCTGCCTGGAGATTTTCTGTTTATCTTTTTAATCTCTGAAGGCATGACGCAACCAGTCATAAGCTGTCTACCTTCTCATATGTGGACAGGATGACTTGGTGTTTAAATCAAAATTAGGCTATGTTCTGGTAGCTAGGAGTCACATTTTGCATGTTTTCTTGTTCTCTGGAAAGCTGCAAGTACCAGAAATAGAATGAACAATGAACAAAGCTAGGGTTTTGTTTGTTTGTTTGTTTGTTTGTTCTTGAGTTTGTTTCTTCTGAGTTTAAAGCTTCCCCCCTCTTTTTAATTTAACTACATGCAAGGATTTGGGGCTTTACAATGTTGTATATTTCTCATCTTAATATGGCAGGAGTCCAAGCCATGATTTTGAACAATTCTGGAAGATGAATCCTCCCAGGGTCACTAAAGAAGTGTTTGAGCCACCAATAGCTCTTGAACCTGGAAGTGCCTGTCTTTGCCCTAAATGTCTCTCTGATGTATCTGTTTATGCCTGAAAAATCGAAATCAAACAAAGCACAATGCACACGAAGCCCACCCATCTATAGTGATTAAAAGAAACCAACATGCAACCTGGCAAGCATGCAGTTATGAGCAATGTTCTTTTCTTAGGCCATGTGCTTAACTCACATAATAATATACTCACAGAGTTGGACAGAGTTGGATTTATTGTTTTAATGTTTTACAGTGCATTTTAATTAAATGTTTGTAAGCCACCTAGAGCAGGGGTCTCCAACCTTGGCAACTTTAAGACTTATGGAGTCTTAAAGTTGCCAAGGTTGGAGACCCCTGACCTAGAGTCACTTCAACAAGCTGAGCAGCATGTACGTGTGGTAAATAAATAAATTAGAAACTAGCTTTCTCCAAAGAGGGGAGAAATAACAGGTGAGAATTTACACAGCAAAATAAAAGAGGGAAGTTAGTTGGTGTGAAAGAATGTAGGACTGGCCTTGTGAAGAGAGTAATGAGCTGTTAAGGGAGGAAAGAAATGACAACTCAGTCCAGAGAAGGTAGGAAGTGTGAGAAAGAAACTCAAGATAACCTTGCCTTGATTTTGTTTGGTATAAGATTTTGTTTGGTATAAGAGGAACTCTGACACTACATTCTGCAACAATAAACAGCATTCCTGGAATCCCTGCTGTTTCTGGCAATTGACCTTGCCTACCTTCAAAGGGCTGGCATTTGCCCGGTTGGGACTGAGCCATGAGGAATAATCAGAGGAAGTCAGGAACCGGAGGCATCTTAAGGCTCAAGATTATAACTCAAGTCAGGATTGAACAAGTCAGGATCTTTGGATGATCTGATCCAAAGAGTTGGTGAACAACAGAAGCAAATTAGGGCTTAAGGAACAACCAGTAAGGAACAAATAACTGGGGCTATGGTATATCTGGGGAGTTACTTTAGCAAACAAAGAAGCTCATCATTTTATATAATTTCTTATTGACAACCACCCATCAGCCAGGCCGAACCTGAAGTTGTTTTCACATAGAAGCCCAGCTTCTTAATCAGCTTTCTCTGAACACCTCCAGCTCCTAATATCTTCAGCAAGGCAGCTGTTTATTACTTATTTTGATGAAAACAATTTTCATTCCCTTGAGCCAAAGGAACAGAGACCACATTTTAATGAAATATACAGGTATTTGGGGAAGGTATAATTAGATCTGATAGTGTTCTGTGGCAAAGCTGGTTTGGTTGCTCTAGAGGGAAAATATCTCTGTCCTCTACGATGTAAATGCAATTTTTTTTCCAATTGCAAAAGAATATTAAATATAAATTAATTTAGTTAAATTAATTTAATTTAATTTAAAAAGAATTTTAAAAGAATATTAAATATATTTAATATTTAAACATTTAAGTGTGTGTTCATGTGTGCATACACAATTCCCTTTAAAGCCTGTTTTACGACTGTCCTTGTATTATTTATTATTCGCTTGTATTAATCATTTTCTTAACTCTCTTTTCTCACCATTATCTCTTTGGTTGCTAATCTTAGAGGTGTTTGTTGCATCAATCAGTGTTTTAAAAGTACATTTCTTGTAATACTCCTCTATCCCAAGCAACTAGCCCCAAGAATCAAGAACAAGTTCCTTCTAAGCTTTGAATCCATTCAGCTTCGCTAGCTAAACAAAGTCCTTTCTAAACGTCTAAAAGGGAGATATTGGCAGGTCTCTACTCACATTGAAACAACTGGGAAAAAAAATCACTAAAAAGTTTTGGATGGAGTTCACAGAAAAGAGCTTTTAAGTGAAGTTGGCAACAAAGGTTCTGCTTCTTTACTTTCTGCATAGCTTTGTGAAAATGGATTTTCAGCACTTACTACACCCAAGATCAAATACGAAAATAGGCCAAATGTCATCCCTCCTTTAAAATTTTCTTTAATAAATCTTTGTATAAAATCTAAGGGAAAATAAAGAGCATTATTAGAAACAAGTTTAATCTCATTTTTCTCCATTAAAAAGGAAACATTTATTGAAGTTCCTCATTAAGTTACTGCTCCATGGTTCAGCAAAGTTTAAACTTATCTTAGAATTCTTTATAGAATGGCACAGGCTCTAAAGCAGGGCAACCTTGGCAACTTTAAGACTTGTGGACTTCCAACTCCCAGAATTCCCTAACCAGTTGCCAAGGTTGGAGACATTTGCACTAAAGTACTTGAATGTACATACGGTTCAACAAATGAATTACGCGGTACTGAAGCTATGCAAGAGAAGAAAGCAATTCATGATACTGACTAGATAAGTAGTACCACATCACAGAGAATAATTTTTTATAGTGGCCATTACAAAAACAAATAAATAAGTAAACTGGATCTAAGGCATGAGTAGATATTTGCACAACAGCCATCACGATCATTCCCTGTGGTCTTAATTCCAGATGAACAGAGTTGTGATTAACATATATGGTGGCGCAGTGGTTAGAATGCAGTATTGCAGGCTAATTCAGCTCACTGCCAGGAGTTCAATCCTGACCGGCTCAAGGTTGACTCAACCTTCCATCCTTCCGAGGTTGGTAAAATGAGGACCCAGACTGTTGGGGGCAATATGCTGATTCTGTAAACCACTTAGAGAGGGCTATAAAGCACTGTGAAGCAGTATATAAGTCAAAGTGCTATTGCTATTGCTATTGCTATTGCTATTAGAGATCCTTGGATTGGAGAAATTGCAGAGGACTAGTGTAGGCAATGCTTCAGATTTGAAGGCAGAAAGGTCCTTCAGAACATTCAGGACACAAATAGTGTACATCTGGAATGGCTATAGCCAAATATCTTTTCCCAGAATTATGTGGCAGTTCTGGAGAGCAGCTTCACAAACTCAACAAAAGCTTCTGCTCCTTCATCAAGATGCAAACAGGAACTGCACAGCCCTACAGGACTATACATATGTACACTCAGGGTGTGGAACTTGGCACTCTACAACTGGATGTTAAAACCTGGTCTTCCCAGAAACTTCAGCCAGCGTGGCTGTTGGCTGAGAGACATATTTCCTTCATCTATGCTATATATACAGTATGTAGTCAGAATTAGGTACAGGTAGTCCTCAACTTATAACAGTTTAGTTTAATGACCGTTCAAAATTACAAGGGCACTGAAAAAAATGATTTATGACTGTTTTTCAGAGTTATGACATTTGCAGCATCCCCATGGTCATGTGATCAAAATTCAGATGCTTGGCAACTGGTTCATATTTAGGATCATAGCAGTGTCCCGGGGTCACGTGATCACTTTCTGCAACCCTCTGACAAGCGAAGTCAATGGGGAAGCCACATTCACTTAACAACCGGTTTAGTAACTTATCAACTGTAGTGATTCACTTAACAACTGTGGCAAGAAAGGTCGTAAAATGGGGCAAAACTTACTTAAGAAATGTCTCATTTAATAACACAAATTTTGGGCCCAGTTTGTGATTGTAAGTCGAGAACTACCTGTATTATGCTTAATAGGATATTCTTAGATAAACTTTCATATAATTGCAGCCTTAAATGGAAGTAAACCTTAATATCAACCAAGAGCAAGATCATGTGATTTTCCTGGGATCTTCAAATTGCAGAGGAGACATTAAATTCGCCACATGCATGCTTCTGCCTCAATATTAACAAATACAAATGGAAGTGCCTAGCTAGCCTAGCCTCTTTTCAAATGCAGCCCTCTATACATCTCAAAACCTCTCCCACCTCCCACCATGGATTTTCCTTGTGGGATAAGATGGAATGCTCATCGCTCAGTGGAATTTGTTCCTGTTACCATCCTTCATGCCCATAATCCTGTGTGAGCCAAACATCCAAATGTTCCTCTTTTGGGATTCTGAATGGATTTGCAACTGAAAGCAAATATATGTGCCCTAGGATAATGTTACAGGATCCAATTTGAGCCGGGCATCGGAACCAAAGGTTTATTCTTCCAAATTTTGGGGCTTGTGCTGGAGCCCATCCTCAGGGGGAGAGAGAGAAGTTCCCTGAGGATGGGCTCCAGCATGATGCTGAAAGCTCACAAGAATAAAGCTTTGGTCCTGATGACCGACTCAGATTGTATCCTGAATGGATTTGCTTTAATCCCTAATCGGAACAAATGGATCATAGGTGATGCTTCATTGAAAGTTAACTAGTTCTAATTTTCAAGCCAATAGATGGCAATATTTTTTAAACTCATTAGGCTGAAGTGTCTATCTTTATATAATATAATATATATATATATATATTATATATACCGGTATATATATATAAAATTAAAAAAATTATAAATATATAAAATTTATAACACTCTTTATACTTTACATAAATGACCTTTGCGATCATATTATAAGCAACTGCGTTCTCTTCACCGACGATGTAAAACTATTTAACACCACCAACAATGCTGCTACCCTTCAAAAAGACCTTGACTTTGTGTCAGAATGGTCAAACAATTGGCAACTCCAAATCTCAACCAACAAATGCTCTGTCTTACACATTGGCAAAAAGAATCAGAACACAAAATACAAGCTGAGTGGACACGACTTTGTGATCTACAGTAAGTGCCAAAGCCCACTGTAACAACATCGCCAAAAAGGCATTAAGAGTTGTAAACCTAATCTTGTGTAGCTTCTTCTCCGGTAATATTACACTACTAACCAGAGCATACAAAACATTTGCTAGACCAATTCTCGAATACAGCTCATCAGTGTGGAACCCACACTGCATATCGGACATTAATACAATTGAGCGTGTCCAGAGATACTTCACGAGAAGAGTCCTCCGCTCCTCTGCTTGCAACAGAATACCTTATGCCACCAGACTTGAACCACAACA
>QLTV01001177.1:4108012-4148088 GCA_003457575.1 Thermophis baileyi | reverse complement strand
TAATAATAATAATAATAATAATAATAATAATAATAATAATAATAATAATCATAATCATAATCATTATCATTATCATTATCATTATCATTATCATTATCATTATCATTATCATTATCATTATCATTATCATTATTATCATTATTATCATTATTATTATTATTATTAACAACAACAAGAGGGGGGAATAAGAAAGATAGAAAGCTAACTAGAAATGCTACAGCCATGGTACATGAGTAAATACACACAGATATTAGGTAGCAATGTGAGAATTAGGTCTTTGACAGAGTGATGGCCTGAGAGAAAATAAACCTGTCCCTACATCCAATTGTTTTGGCCTGCAAACTGACAGAATAACAGAGCTGGAAGGGACCTTGGAGGTCTTTTAGTCCAACCCCCTGCTCAAGCAGGAAACCTATACCTTTTCAGACAAATGGTTGTCCAATCTCTTCTTAAAAACCTCCCGTATTGGATCTGTATGCTGTTCCGCTTGCTCAGCTTGAGAGATCCTAGAAAGAGATGCATATGGGTGCCCAGAAGGAGATGCCTGCAGTCTAATCTCAGATCAATATGTGAATTAATTATACCCTTATGGATTTTTAAAGGTTGGATCACGAAGCTAACTCTAACACTGAAATTAGTAGAATTTGGAAGTAGTTAATGTTGAGAAAATCATGTCCAAAGAGGTATGAAGAATGTATTCCCAAATGTGTTATGGTTTCTTCTGTAATATTAAAATGTTAAGCATCATATTTTTCCACAATAAAGATAGTCCTCAAGTTACGACCACAATTTAAGTGAGTTTCCCCCTTTTACAACTTTTCTTGCCACAGTTGTTAAGTGAATCATTGCATTTATTAAGATAGTTATTAAATGAATCTGGATTCCCCATTGACTTTGCTTGTCAGAAGGTCACAAAAGCTGATCATATGATCCCAGGATATTGCAACCATCATAAATATGAACCACTTGCCAAGCATCTGAATTTTGATCATGTGACCATGGGGATGCTGCAACAGTCGTAGGTGTGAAGAATGGTCATAAGTCACTTTTTTCAGTGCCATTGTAACTTTCAACAGTCACTACATGAACTGTTGTAAGTCAAGGATATCTGTACATCTAAATATATTCAAAGGTGTATACTATATTCCTTTTGTTTATTTACAATATTGATATCCATATATTTCACTAAATCCAGTGGTGGGATTCAGCCGGTTCACACTGGTTCAGGCGAACCGGTTGTTAAATTACCTACCCCCCCCCCCACACACACACTATCAAAGTGGATCCTGGGCGCCACGCTGCGCTGCAATGGAGAAACAGGCAATGGAGCGGCTGGTGTGAGGGAAGGAGAAGGACGCTTTCCCTCTTTCTTCTCCCTGCTCCTCCTCCTCCCCTCGTGCTGGCTGCTCTGTTGCCCATTTTTCCATTGCAGTGCACCACAGCGCCCAGGATCCACTTTGATAGTGCGGGGGGTGGTGGTGGTAATAATTTGCCTGGCCAAACTAACCCCGCAGTCTCCCCTACATTGGATCCAGCTTTGATCGTGCTGCCAACTTAATTCCTCGCCCTTCTCACTTTTGCCCACAGACTGACCTGCACGCAGCTCCATGGGGAGAGGGGGAATCACTCCCGCCACTTCCCCCCAATTCTTCACCTTCCCGCGTAAGCTCTTGGGAGCATCAATTCCTTGTCTCTATGGTAACGTCGCCCCTCCTCGTTCCTCAGAAAACTCGCCTCTTAAAGGAGCTGCGTCCAGAAGGCTGAAACAGCCGCAAGACCAATGTGTAGACAAGCACCCTTGGAAGCAGCCTTTTGGCAAAGGGTGGAAATTTAACAACCAGTTTGCCCAGGGTCAGGTTGGCCATCATGGGAGACTCATCCCGCATGTGTGGCAGAGCTGGATGATGGGGATGGGCCATGCCTCCCATGACAGTCAACCTGACCCTGGGAGAACCAGTTGTTAAATTATTTGAACCCCACAACTGACTAAATCTAATAATATCTGCACATCTTTTTTGCCAGCATTCTTTACTCTGATTGAATATGGGCAACATGTGATTTTTGCAAGGCATTTTTTCATTAGGATGTGTGGGTGAAAGTTACCTGCTTCTGTCCATTATTATAAAAATCCCATGAGTCCTTTTACATTTTTAAGCTTATTTCATCTCTCTTTTTAATCATGTATGATCTTCTAAATATAGTCATTTTTCCCCCTGTGAACTAGGACCAAAATCATCTTATGTGGTATAAGCAAGACTTGTTATAAAGTGGCTGTCAGCTGGAATCTATTCTTCATTCTTTTAGGGAACTTTTTGAAATGATAAATGCTTGATCTTAGTTAGGATTCAAATCCGTTTTTGAAGAGGGAAATGTTTTCCCCATGTTAGCACATTTCTACTGTATTACTGCCGTCTTTTAAATTAATAATTTCCCCCCCTTTAAATTGAAATTCAAATATGTTTATACTTTGAATTATTTATTTTGCTCAGCAGAAAGAAAAGTTGTATTCTAGATTGCCAGCATACCAGTTGTGAGAAATGCTGTTTCATTTGTACAGATGGCAGAGATGGTGAATAAATGAACACAAGACTATTCTTTAAAGGCAATCCTCCATTACATCCCACTGCTAGTGAGATTGGAGGAGATGCTGAGACCTGCTTTATCCATTGCAGAACAGTTATGCCAGAAAAAATTGACTAAAACATGGACCTTGTTTTAGAAACCAGCATCATTCTTGCAATGGACTTATTTTGATGGTATCTAAGGTTTCTCTGATAATAATTAAAAAATGCCCATGACAATAATATAGTTGCAGAGAGGGGATTAAAATTTATGTCAACCAAACCATTCAAACTGAACTTTTTAATGGTTTGGCTGTGAGAAAGGTTATGAAGCTGAACTGATGAGTTTTTGATGAGATAGAAACACTTTGCCTTGGAAGCTCTTCAGGAACTGGAGATGGATGGGTGGATGGGTGGATGGGTGGATGGGTGGATGGGTGGATGGATGGATGGATGGATGGAAGATAGACATACAGTACATACATACATACATACATATAGACAGAAAAACAGAGTTGGAAGAGACCTTAGATGTCTTCTAGTCCAATCCCCTGCTCAAGCAGGAAACCCTAAAATGTTTCAGGCAAATGGTTGTCCAATCTCTTCTTAAAAACCTCCAGTGTTGGAGCACCCACAACTTCTGAAGGCAAGTCATTCCACTGATTAATTGGTCTAACTGCCAGGAAATTTATCTTTAGTTTTAGGTTGGTTCTCTCGAGGGGTGGGTTTCTCTTACCTTCCCTACAGGTTCAGAAGTGCGTGCGTCATGTCACATCCGGGTACTGACCCTCTGCGCATGCGCAGAAGCCTTTGCGCATGCTCAGAGGGTTCGTTGCCAGCCGCCTTCAAGTAGTGGCGACCGGGGAACTGGTTCGGGGGGGTGGCAAGCCGGCCATCACTACTAGTTCGGTGAACAGGGCCAAATTTCCGCCACCGGCTCACGCGAACCGGTCCGAACCGGTAGCAACCCACCACTGGTTCTCTCCCTGATTAGTTTCCATCCATTGCTTCTTGTCCTACCTGCAGATGCTTTGGAAAATAGATTCTTCTTCTTTGTGGCAGCCCCTTAGATATTGGAACATTGCTATCATATCACCCCCAGTCCTTCTTTTCATTAAACTAGTCATATCCAATTCCTGCAACCTCCAGTCCCCTAATTGTCTTTCTTGCTCTTCTCTGCACTCTCTCTAGAGCAGGGGTGTCAAACTCAAGGCCCGGGGATGGGATCCGGCCCATGTGGTATTTAGATCTGGCCCATGGGGCCGCCCTGGAAACAGCGAAGGACCAGCCCGCAGTGCTTCTGCCAGTGAAAACCCTCCTGAGCGCCATTTTCGTTGGCAGAGGGTTGCAGGGGGCCGTGGCAGCCGAAAATGGAGCTCAGGAGCCCGTTTTCACTGGTAGAGCGCTCAGGTCACCACAGGCACCCCAACATGAGTGACGTAGAGCTGGCCACGCCCACCCTGGCCACGCCCACCCCGGCCCCCAAGGTCAAACTCAACCCTGATGCGGCCCTCAATGAAATCGAGTTTGACACTCCTGTTCTAGAGTCTCAACATCTTTAGGGATCAACTTAATGTATGTCTAGATATCGAAGTTTTATCAACAGCTAGAAATTCTTAGGGCAGGAGTGCAGGGAACATAAACAGGCAATCGCATGTACAAGTAAGTACAGGGAAAGAAAGATCAACTTACCATTAATCATTAATATCATTATTAATCAGAGGGAAAATGGCAAGGTGAAGTATTCAGTTTAAACTCAAGGAATTTAGAAGTTAGGAATTAGCCTTAACAATAAAAAAAGATCAGATATTTCTAATGGCTCTCACAAGTAATGATAACGCTTAACTGTTTAGGTTTCCAATACACAAGGAAGTGCCTCTTTTTGAATTTAAGTTCTTCCCCATCATCATCTCCCCATCATCTCACAGCTAAGGAGTAGGTGAAGGCATGCTAGAAGATCCTTTGCTCCACGTGAGGTCATGCAACAATTGTGCTGGTTCCTGGATTGTGAGGATCTGCTCACAGTTATTCAAGCCCTGGTCACCTCCCAAATGGACTATTGTAATACATAGATGGCTGCCCTAAAGAGTATCCAGAAACTTCAGTGGCAGCACAGGTAGTTATGTGTCCCCCTAGAAGCATACAACATTACACCTCTGTTCTATACACTTCATTGCTTCCAGGTCTAATTTAAGATGCTGTTTTTGACATTTAAAGTCCCACAAGGCATGGGGGCTGGTTATCTGAGGGACCACCTTTTCACAATTATATCAACCAGTCCCATCAGGAGAGGCACACAGCAGGCCCTATCTGCGAAAGAATTCCATCTGATGGGACCTAAGAGGCAATCTTTTTCTGCCAGGGCACCCACCTTCTGGAATATCATTCCTCCTGAGGTGAACCCCATCTTTTATGGGCTCCAGAAACCACTCAAAACATTTGCAAAGGGATTCCCTAGTCATAGGGAGCCTCTGTGTTTTCTGCCTTATATCTTATATGTTCCTTCTTGTGTATTTAATCCATTTTTATTGTTTTAAATTGAACGTTTTAAGTTTAGGTTTCAAGTATGCTGCCCAGACACAAAGCAAGATGGGCAGCTATATAAACTCAACAAATAAAACCTAACCCTAACAAAATAAAATGTGTGGGGACATGTCTATGGAGATTCTAAGTCATCCAGGTCATGGTTATCCAAAAGATGCTTTATCAAGAGCCAACTGGACTTTCTTGTTTGTTTGTTTTTCTTTGAAGACATTTCGCTTCTCATCCAAGAAGCTTCTTCAGCTCTGACTGGATGGTAGGGAATGGAAGGATTTATATTCCTTGCAGACAAATGGTCATTTGAATTCTTTTAGAGAGTTGTTGAGGCCACTTTGAAGTTTATCTGTGTCTTCGGGGTTACCTGAGTAATGCAAATGGGTGTGGAGCCTTCTTGGAACTGCTGAAAGGACTGTGTTTAGACTGGAGATAGATGATGTCGTATTCTTCCCCCTCTTTTGAGACAGGGCTGTTCAGTTTTGACATAGATGGCCTCTTTGACCCCTCAAAGAGGGGACACGTGAGAGGCCATTCTCTATTTGTGGGGACATGTGAGAGGCTATTCTCTATTGTGACCCCTGGCTTTGAAATGTTCTTCCCCTGAAGGACATACTAGTGCTACATCCTTTGGCACCCAGTAAAGATTTTATTTATTTTTTTTATTCTGTGCCTTTTGTCTCGAAGTTCCTTTGTCTGTTTTGCTTATTCATTACTGTCAGTCTTAAAGCAAAGTATTCATTCTTTTACTTAGCTTTATCGTTATCTTATTTTTATGCATTGTTTTCATGCATCTGGAGTAACTGATGATAGTGATCAGGCTGTAAGTATTTCAAAGACATAAGTAAATAAATACAATACTTATGTCTTGCACGCAACCTGCTCTGTAGGTTTTCTTTAAGGTAGAAGCATTGGACTATACAGCCACTGGCTGCTATGCATCCTGAACAATGTGTAAATCTTCAGCCTACGGAAACATTGGATCCGAGTACAATACATAAACAATACTGATTGAATATCTACTCTGGAGCTGTGATGGCTTGCTCAGCCAGCTTTCCCTTGATTTCAACAAGTGAGAAGCTTAAAAAAAAAACCTATTTACAATATAATTTCTTAGCTTTTTTCTTTGAAATGTTCAAATATCTCTGATGTTGTATGAATCAGATTTGCAGTATATGAGAATCCACGCTACATTCCTGTTCTGAAATACCAAACTGAGCTTTTGAGAGATTAAATGACCTAGGTTAACCTCAGCTGGGGGGGAATTATTTTTGAATTTGGCTAAAGTAGGTAAACTGAAAAGAGAACAGAGGAATTTCTTTGCCTCTTTTCCCCCTTCCTTCTCTTGCTGTTGCTTTATTTTTATTGGATGTGGAGTGCCTAATTAGTATGGTTTTAATTGAGAAATACAAATGAAAGTTCTAGGAAAGCAAAGAAACAGAGAAATAAAAGACCAAATAAAATAAAATGTAATAATTGCTGTTTCCATTGGGAAAAGTTGTAGCTACAGCATAAACTCAAGAAAAAAAACACCCAACTGGGTGCAGTTGTGGGTGATTTTACAGATCAGTTTGCTCTGCAAAGCACTTTTCCAGCTATTATCAGATTGAACTGGACTTTACCTCATTCAGAAAGTGTTAAGAGATGAGCTATTTTCCATATGATTCTAAGATTCATTAGTTGTCTTCTTATGTTGTCTCCATAGAGTCATTTAGGGTGAAAGATCAACTTCGGCTACCAGATTTGGGCTGCCAAAATTCCAGCCCATGACATGATAAACTATTCTCCTCCTTAACAACTATATACACATATTTTTGCAAATACTCTGCTCTCATGTGACAAAATCAGTGCACTTTTTTTGTACACTCTGTCCCCCAAAATTACCTTTTCTACACACATTTGAAATAGCGATATTGGGAGGCATTTACATTTGCAAGAATAACCAGGTTTTGGTTGATGGGTTAGTCTGGAGGCGTGAAATTGGGTAAACTCACGTTAGAATGTGACTTGAATGAATCTAAACCTTCCACAAATCTCAACCATTGCCAGAGCAGTGGTGCAATCAACTTATAAAAATTATAACCTGAAAAGAACTTGGAACTTGGAGCTGGCAAAAGAGAAATGAACCTATGTGGCCAGTTATGAGTGATGTGATTGGCATGATTAAGAATCATTTTTCCAGTACACTTGCATTTGATTGAAAAGAGGGAAGAACCATTTTAAAGAATATTTCAGCATCGTTACAGGTAGTCTTCAAAAATGTTGATAAAAATTTAGTTGAAAAGCGAAGGGAGGGCTTTAATATGTTGCCATCTACCTCTGTGTGATTATTGAGTAACTCGCGCCAGGTGGAAAGAAACTCTCAGCTTTGGGCTGGACTAACAGATCAAAGGGGCCTGCTCATGAGGTGATTCATCCTTAAGCCTGGATTAGACTTTTCTGCCATTGCAAGTCAGGGAACATAGCAATAGCAATAGCACTTAGACTTATATACAGCTTCACAATGCTTTACAGCCCTCTCTAAGCGCTTTACAGAGTCAGCATATTGCTCTCAACAACAATCTGAGTCCTCATTTAACCGACCTCAGAAGGATGGAAGGCTGAGTCAACCTTGAACCAGTGAGAATCGAACTGCTGAACTGCTGGCAGCAGGCAGTCAGCAGAAGTAGCCTGCAGTACTGCATTCTAACCACAGTAGCCACCACAGCTCATATCTCTGTTGTTCAGAAACAGTTGCATAGCTGTTGCATTTGTACACCTGTGAATGTTCATGTTGTGGCTTCGGTGTGCTGAAATGATCCCGATGTTTTAGGAAGTTGAATCAACCAATCAGCATGCAGGACTCACACCTCTGCACAATGCGCAGTTGGGATTTGGGAAGTGTGCACATCGACCCATCTGCAGCCATCTGCAATTTATGCTTACCCATCAATCTCTTTGCAGTGTACCCATGTTTCCCTGAAAATAAGACTGAGTCTTATATTAATTTTTGCTCCAAAAGACGCATTAGGGCTTATTTTCAGGTGATGTCTTATTTTTTGGGAAATACGGTACTTAATGCGTCCATCTGGCTGACGATCTTAACTGGGGCTTATTTTTGGGGTAGGGTTTATATTACGAGCATCCTGAAAAATCATGCTAGGGCTTATTTTCAGGGAAACACGGTAGGTATGTGGTGATGCCTTCCCTCCATGCAGTTGCAGGCAACTCTAAATCAAGCTTTAGTTGCCTCTCAGTAACAATATTTATTTACTTGCTTGCTTGTTTGTTTATCAGCCTTTTATGTTGTCCATCTCACCAGATGCTCTAACCAAGAACATTCTGGTTGAGAATATAGCAGCATGGGCACAAACGAATGCACCTCAATATGCCCATGTTACACCACTGTTGTCTGAGTTGCACTGGCTCCCAGTAGACCTCTTGGTACAACTGAAAGGACTGGTTGTCCTCTCTTAACTCCTACACGACATGGGGCCAGGTTACTTGCAAGACTGCCTCTCTCCAATGATTTCTGCCTGCCCTATTTGATTTGCCAGTGTAGGTATCTCGGAGGGCCTCTTGATGAAGCAGTGTGGCCTGGTGGGGTCTTAGAAGCATACCTTTCTGTCATGGTGCCTGATTTATGCTACAGCTTCCCCTCAGAAATATGGATGGCGCTGACCTGTTGGCCATCAGAAAGCATTGAAGATCTAGCTTTGCCCTCAAGAATTGGGGCCAGCAGGTTGCTAGAGTTAGCACAGGGTGGTTGGTGGATGAAAGTGATTTTTTTAACTAGGTTTTTTTTTTTTGTCTTTTATTTTTATAAGCAACTTAAGGTGGCGAACATACCTAATACAGGTAGTTCTCAATTTATGACCATAACTGGGACCTGACTTTCCAGTTGTTAAGTGAGTCATGCTTGATTTTACAATCTTTTCTGAATCACTCAATTGTTAATTGAATCACTTAGTTGTTAAGTGAATCTGGTTACTCCCATTCATTGACTTTGCTTGTTGAAAGCTGGTTGGGAAGGTCACAAATGGCGACTGAATGACACCAGAACCTTGCAACTATGGTAAACACATGCCTGTTGCCTGATCGTGGGGATGCTGTGATGGTCATAACTGCAAGAACCAGTCATAAATCACTTTTTTCAATGCTGTGGTAATTTTGATTGATCACTAATTGAATGGTTGTAAGTTGAAGACCTGTAAATGGTTGTAAGTCTACTCCTTCCTCCTCCTCCTATTTTCCCCATGACAACAACCCTGTGAAGTGGGTTGGGTTGAGAGAGAGTGACTGGCCCAAAGTCACCCAGCTGGCTTTCAAGGCTAAGACGGGATTAGAACTCACCTTCTCCTGGTTTCTAGGCCAGAACCTTAACCACTACATCAAACTAGCTCTTTTATCAGGGCTGCCATGCATTTCATTGTTTTAAAGGGTTGCTTTATTGTATTGTGTTTTTATTTAGTTTTCCCATCACCACAGTTTCCTCTGATAGATGGGCAGCTTAATAAATTCGATTAATAATAAATGATTAAATAAATGATTAAAATCCTTCAAGAACTCAGGCAGAAATTTTTAGAGTACTTACTCCCGATCATTTAAACTGGAACTAAAAGATGATTAAACTTAGATTTCTTGGCATACAAAGTATACATCGTTGTTATGTTCCCTGAGGTCATGCTTAGAGAAAAGCTAACGAGTTTGATTTTGTATCTTTTTTATACTGAAGTTATCTTTTTTCTACTTGTATACTCTTGGTTATACATTCCTAGTATAATTCAGTTGTTTAAATGTGGGCATCGGTAGAAAAATACAAACACATAAGAAAAGTCAATGGCCCATTTTGTCAGCCTTTGTATCGTTAAGAGGCTAATAAAATGCATCCTGAAATTCACACAATGGCTGCTGTGGTGGGGAGATCATTCTCATCTCATTCACTTTTGCTTTCAAGTGCCATTAAAGAATACTACCTTGAACTGTTGGAGTAGCACTGTCAATAAGCAAGGAAGTGTTGGCAGCCTTGTCTTCCATGCCTTTGTCTTGTCTCCTTTTAAAGCCCTCTAAATTGGTCACCCTCATTACCACCATACTGAAGGGCACTGGATTGCACAGTTAAACTAGCAACTATTTTATTTATTGATTTGATTTATATCAAATGAATGGGGGGTTGATGGAGTATGGGTGGTACAATTAACCAGCGGAACAGCTTGCCTTCAGAAGTTGCGGGTGCTTCATCACTGGAGGTTTTTAAAAAGAGACTGGACAGTCACTTTTCTGAAATGGTATAGGATCTCCTGCTTGAGCAGGGGGCTGGACTAGAAGACCTCCAAGGTCCCTTCCAGCTCTGTTCTGATTCTGATTCTAGTCCTCAACTTATGATCTCAATTGAATCATAAGAATTTCTGTTGCTAAAGCAAGGTGTTTGTTAAGTGAATCCTGTCCAATTTTACCACCTTTTTTTGGCATGGTTGTTCAGCGAATCATTGCAGCTGTTAAGTGAATCCCATGGTCATTAAGCAAATCCTGCTTCTTTTATTGACTTTGCTTGTCAGAAGCCAGCTGGGGAAATTGCCATCACATGACCCAAGGATGCTACAGTTATTGTAAATACATGCTGGTTACCAATTGCTTAAATTTTGATCATGGGACCATGGAGATGCTGCGACAGTCCTTAGGGGAGGACCAGTCCTAAGTCACTGCTTTCAGTACTTTTGTAACTTTGAACAGTCACTAAATGAACGGTTGTAGGACCTACTTGTAGTACCCTTCATCCAGCCACCACCACTAAGCTGAATCAAGTTGATTATACTACTTTTGAGTAAAAAAAAAAAAGTGCAGTTACTGATCTTGTCTTGTCAGTAAACAGCCCAACCAAAAAATCTCTAAGACCACCCCCACCCACTCAGACAGACAAGTCACCAGAATATAAACTGACAGCAGACAGCACTCCTTACTAGCAATGATGATGTTACCGTACCTATTTAGGGTAATGAAACATCTGCAAGAAAACAAGCAAGCTCAGAGAGAACCAAGGACCCCCTCATTTCAACATTGAGCTACAAATATTCTCCTTTACTAGTAATCTTGTCTTTAAAATACCTTGCAGTCTGTCATTTGTATGCTCGTTTGTGTGCTCTTTTGCAGTAGTATACAAATGTTGTGTTTGCATGTTAAGCTCAAATATATGGGGAAAGCCTTTAAATCAACTAAGAACTGATAACCAGAAATTCTGGGAGTTGAAGTCCACAACTCATAAAAGAGTGATTGTTCCCCACCCTGGCCCTAAATAATGAAAATGAAAGCTTGAAGCTCATATCCCACTCTTTCACAAAATGTTTAATAGCTGGATGTAGTTGGTTATAAGAGTAGGACTAGAAAGTCCATTAGGGAACCCATGAATTGTTCCCTGAAACTACCCTGCATTAAATTGCTGAGGAGCAGGAAAGGTGGCCAGGAGGACAGGAGAGTTTAAATCCATGAACTCAGAGGTTCTGCTGAAAATCATGAATATGTTGAAGAATGTCAATCTACTAAAAAATGACAACAAAGTTGAGATTTGTTCCTATTGAATGGTTTCCTTGATCCTAGAAGATCTACAATTAAAATGTGCTCTACCTGTCTGATTAGAAACAGTCCCTTCTGGACAAGGCGCACATTGGTAGCAGCAAACCTGCTTGCCCTCTGGAACTCTTCTCCTCTCTCCTGCCTGGCACCTCTTCATGCCACACCTGGCAAAGGGCACCTTCTAAAAGAGAAAAGACAAATAATTGAGATGACCTCAGGAATGAATATGCTTCCTTTAGATTTATAACCATAAATCTAATCCCAGGTGAAGCATTTGTTTACAGCCTTACTTTTTTCAGAAGTCAAAGAGTTATTGTAATCTGAAGCCAATCTCTGAACTTGATTCATTAGCTCAGGGGTCCCCAATCCCCTGTGTCTGTGGACCGATACAGAGCCGCAGCATGCCAGAAACTGGGCCACGCAAACAAGCGAAGCCCCATCCATCCCTCTGGTCCATGGAAAAACCTCTCTCCATGGAATTGGTCCCTGGTGCCCAAAAGGTTGGGAGCTGCTGCATTAGCTGACAAGGTAGATTTTGAAATCTGAGCTAGAAAAAGGGGGAACAGATTTAAAAGAATCCCACAAAGATATAACATTTATATCCCCTGCGCTAAGTCCAGAGGAGATGCTAAAGCAGCACACAATTCCTTGAGGGTAAAAAGATACCATTGTCCCAATCAACAATTAAAACAACTGTTCTATATTTCCAATCTGTAGGATAGTGATGCCATAGTACATAAGTACAATTCATGCATGGCTGTGGTTTGTTATACTAGTTTCATACTCGTTCAGTTTTAATTTTCTTGGGGGCAATGAGGGTATTATAACTGTGCTCCATCCAGAGTCATAAATTATGTTTCGACTGGCCTTATATATCAATCAGTCATTTGCTCTGGGATAGTTACGATCACATCCATCTAATACTTTTGTGTTGTGAAATGCTTCACAGCAGGGAACAAATGGATAAAGAATCCCTTTCGGCTAACAAAATCATAAAGTTCATTTTGTTCTATGACACACACACACACACACACACACACACACAATCCAAATGCCAAACACCTAAGTCACAAATGGAACCAACTGTTTCACAGAATTAGTTTTCCCATTGTGTAAATGGTAGGATTACAATCTCTTCTTACAGAGAACTAAGTAGGCAGTAAAGAAGATTTATAATTTGTTTTTTCTCTGTAAAGGATTTTACTTATATAATAAGAAATACACTCAAGGAAAAAATATAGTATCATAAATATGAAAAAGAAGAAGAAAAAAAGAAAAAGGAGACAGCAAAAAAAGAAAAAGAAAATTAAATACAGTAACAGAAAACCTGAAAAAAATATAAAGCAGCAGTTTATAATCTTTGTCTTAGCAGTTATACATATAATTGTAAACAAAGCGCTCTCTCGTTATGAGATTCTATCATAATTCCATTCTTTATAATAACCTATTCTTTCTAATCATCGAAATCATGTCACAAATTTCCTTTTTTTAATGCAAAAAAAATCCGTAAGAGGTTTCTGGTAATTTTTCCTGTTCTGCTTTTCTCTACCTTTAACACTTTAGTCCTAATTAGCTCTCTAATTAGGACACTGTCAGGATCATATTACTCTTATTTTGTAAAATCCACCAATTATCTACTTTCCATAATAATAAACAACCAGTATTCCCACGAGGGTCTGATTTGTTTGTCTGTTTTACAATTTTCAAAGGCACTTTCATCAAAGAAAAAAAAATTACTGTTCTGTTTTCTGAAATTACTGCCCTCTTTATCCATTTAAAACTTTCTTAAATCACAGTCATATTAAGAATTGTGCATCAAGTCAAACTCCTTTTAGACAATGTATTTTTTTCCTCTCTGCCTGATTCAGAAAAGAAGGCAACTGACTGACTTTATTTTTTCCTGCCATTTGGAAGATCTCTTTTAAGTTGTTAATTAATTGCATCCTAAAGTATTTAAGAAAGTGGGGGTCAAGTGGTCAAGTGTCCATAAAGGCTATATAGCAGTTTTGAACATGTTGGCAATCCCTTGGCTCTCAAGCTACTCAATCCACAATTGACTGTTAAGAGGCTCAATTCCTGCAGTCTCATAAAGAACTGCTATCCAGGGCAAATATACGTAGATGATCACCTGATCTTTCCTTCTCCAGAGAGAACATGCCGGCTGCCTATCAATCTTCACTGCAGTGCTATCCTTGCTTGTGGGGATACTTGCAAGAACATCTAATGCACCATAGACCCTCATCCAGAAGCCTGGGGAATGTATCAATTGAAATATTTATTTTATTTATGTATTAAATTTATATACCTCCCATCTTGCTGTCCAAGACTCTGCATGCTCAGTACCTTCCTTGAGTTAATTGAGAAATGGACAACACAAAGCACATGGGTGATTGCATAAAATTGCTTCCCATTTTCTGTGAGCTAGAAAACCCTGCTAAAGTACACTACAGAAATTTGGTGGCAACCACCAAATTACCAGTGTGCAATTTGGTTCACTATTTTATTTAGGTATATTTTTTATCCCTCCTTTATAATTTTTATAAATAACCCAAGGGGGTGAGCATATCTAACACATCTTCCTCCTGCGTCTTTAGAAAGAGTGCAGAGATAAGCAACAAAGATGATTCAGGGGCCTAGAGGCTAAAACATATGAAGAATGGTTGCAAGAACTGGACATTGCTAGTTTAGTGAAGAGAAGATCAGGGGTGACATGATAACCTTGTTCCAATTTTTGAGGGATGTCAGAGGAGGGGATCAATCTATTTTCCAAACCACCCAAAGGCCAGACAAGGAGCAATGGATGGAAACTGATCAAGGAGAGAGTCAACCTAGAAATAAGGATAATTTTTCTGACAGTGAGAACAATCAACCAATGGAACAGCTTGCCTTCGGAAGTTGTGGGAGCTTCATCACTGGAGGTTTTCCAAAAGAGACTGGACAGCTACTCGTCAGAAATGGTATTGGATCTCCTGCTTGAGCAGGGGGTTGGACTAGATGACCTACAAGGTACCTTCCAACTCTGTTATTCTGTTGTTGTTTCTGTATCTGCTTGCCCAATTATGGATTCTGGAGGGAATCTATCTTTAGTAATGTATTATTATTATTATTATTATTATTATTATTATTATTATTCCTATTTTCCCTACAACAACAATTCTGTGAGCTGGGTTGGGCTGAGAGAGAGGGACTGGTACAAAGTCACTCATCCGAGTGCCTTCAAGTCAGTGCTGATTCTTAGTAGTCACATAGGATGATCTGTCCCCAATCTTGTCCTTCTGATCTTCCAACAATGCACCCATTGCCACTCTAACCAAGCCAAGTGTGAAAGTTAGTGCTTAAAATAAAATAAAATTGTTCTCTTTAGCTCCTGATAAGTTTGACACCCCTATTTACATTAAAAAAAATTCCTGAAAATTCACTCTCTCTCTCTCTCCCTCTCTCTCTCTCTCTCTCTCCCTCCCTCCCTCCCTCCCTCTCTCTCTCTCTCTCTCTCTCACACACACACACACACATTCACACACACACAGACACAAACAAACACAACGCTGAAAAATCCACCCCTATCCTTAGTGATGTCCTTTGAATACTTCCATGCTTCCTGCAAAATGTAGCTTCTGGAGTATATCTAAATTCAGTCATGGTTTAGAGAAAACCCCTAGGGAAATTTTCTACAATTGGACTAATAAAAAAAAAAGAAGATTAATCTCCTTTGTTCTTTGATTGGCAATTTCTATGAAATCATTGAAATGTTGCTTGTTGGAAAAAAAAAACCTTGGCAAATTACAGAAATACTTTGTTAAAGGCAAAAATGGTAAAGACTCCTTTGTGTTGAGCTCAATTGCTGATGACAAGAAGGATACGGAGTTAACTTTGACATAACATGAAAATAGTTTGCTGTGGATACTAGTATGTTTCAATCCTGCTTAGCCTTTTTAAGATCGTTAGGAGCCACCAAAATTAATTTGGGGGTGGGAGGAAAGGTATACATAATTCACATACCAAATACTGGGATTGTGTGGCTGCAAAGGGAGTTCATCCTAGATTTTGGGCAACACAGGAGTTAATCTGCTTTTATGGTTATTGAAGACATTCTGATACACATTAGGAAAAATAACAAAAGTTAATTTTTATGCACAGGATTGACCTAGTAAATTAATGGAGTGGCACGGAATGGTAAAGGAGGCATTTCAGAAAAAGATTGGAATGTAAGAGTAAGATTAAGAATTAAGACTGTTTTGATAAAGATGAAGTAATACACAAATTTACAGGCTTCTCCTCCTCTGTTCAAACTGTTCCTGGTGAGCTGAATGAGTTCCAGTTAAAACTAACAAAGATGTCTGGGCAGAAAGTTTTTTTGCAGACTTGCTTTTGTTCTTTCTGAAACTTTCTGAAATGTTAAGCACATCTAAAGTTTAAGAACAGTCTTAAAATTGATGCTGATCACTTCTGAAGGAACAATATTCTAACTGTGGAGCCAAAGATTCTCCCTAAAGCTTTCTGATCTAATTTGGAATTCAGCCAGGTTCAATAAGAACCCCTAATATAGATTATGGATGTAGAACATGAACTCGTGACTTGGTTACTGGACTAAATACACTGGATTTAATACAAGAAGCTGGTTTTATCAATATAAATGTGTCACTGACTTGGTCTCATATTTCTCAAGAAGTGCCTCTTTTATATTATTCTCTCATGCAAGTTTTGATCTTTCTAGGTCCTAATCCAAATTCCAACTCCATATAAAGCAAAAATCTATTTAAATGAAATAAAGGTTCATCATATTTATTGTCCTAAATGTACCTATAAACACCCCCCCCGCCGCCATTCTTCAAAGTCAGATTTATTGGCTTTCTGGATACAGTAAAGAATCTTTTCAATAGCTCTGTTTTAGCTTGGTTCCTCTCTTCAATTTATCCCTCTATGGCAATTTGTCTACTGGAAAAGAAATGCTAAAAAATGAACATTGTATGCATATGTGTGAACCTTTGAATAAATGTTGATTCCTGGTGAAAAGGGAAATGTAGATGGGTTTGTTGAATCATAGGTTAAGCTACCTATCAAGTTGCCCAAACAACAGATTGCAGGGGTAGAAGTGCTTTCTGTTACTTATCAGAAAGATTAAAGTTTTAACAGAATAACAGAGTTGGAAGGGACCTTGGAGGTCTTCTAGTCCAACCCCCTGTTCAAGCAGGAAATCGTATACCATTTCAGACAAAACCTCCATTGTTGGAGCACCTACAACTTCTGGAGGCAAGTTGTTCCACTGATTAATTGTTCTAATTCTTAGGAAATTTCTCCTTAGTTCTAGGTTGCTTCTCTCCTTGACTAGTTTCCATCTGTTGCTTCTTTTCCTGCCTTCAGGTGCTTTGGAGACTAGATTGCCCCTCTCTTCTTTGTAGCAGTCTCTTAGATATTGGATATTTAGATATTAAACGATCTTGAGCCGAGGTGGCGCAGTGGTTAGAATGCAGTACTCAGGGGTGGGTTCCACTTACCTTCCCTACTGGTTCGCATCGCGACAGAAGTGCACGTTCGCATCGTGATGGAAGTGCCAACGTCACATTGGGGAAATGACCATCTGCGCATGTGCAAAGCCTCTGCGCATGTGCAGCGGGTTCTTTGCCAGACGCGGCGACTGGAGAACCGGTTCGGGGGCATGGACAGCCGGCCATCGCTGCCGATTCGGCAAGCGGGTGCAAATTTCCACCACCGGTACGGGAGAACCAGTCCGAACCGGCAGCAACCCACCACTGGCAGTACTGCAGGCTACTTCTGCTGACTGCTGGCTGTAGTTTGGCAGTTCGAATCTGACCAGGCTCAAGGTTGACTCAGCCTTCCATCCTTCCGAGGTCGGTAAAATGAGGACCCAGATTGTTGAGGGCAATATGCTGACTCTGTAAACCGCTTAGAGAGGGCTGTAAAAGCACTGTGAAGTGGTATATAAGTCTAAGTGCTATTGCTATTGCTATTCTACTGAATAATGTCTGTTACTCAGGCTAATCAACCAGGGTTTAAGGTTTAGCATGTTGTGCAAACTCTATCAAATGTGCTTTTTTCCCCAACAGACCATAAATAGGTAAACCATGTAAACAGAGACTATTTCTATTAATATCCCATTTCTAAACAGTGCTCTAGAATGCTAAACCTGTGCCCCAAATTGTAGAGGATTTTACCCTTGATTTCAATTTTGTCATTATTTAAAAGTTGCCTCATGGCCTTGAAGAAAGTATGTAGTTTCTGTTCTGGGAATGAAAGAGAGTATGAGCAAAAAACTCAAGATTGTTGCACTTTGACTATCTTTTGTATAAGAGGAGAACAGCATGTCAGTCTTTTTATATACATATATGAAAATATTTATTAATTAATCATTTTTTTACCACATAATAAAAAAACAAGAAAGAGACTTAAAAGTAATAAAGACAAAACTAAAATCTTAATGAAACTATGAAGATGGAAGATCAAAAAGAATTGAGTGGAAAAACTGGCTTTCTGATTGAGAACAAGGTAAATTGTTTGGGTATTACTATGTCCCATACGAATTGTCCTTTATTTCAGAATAATTATAACTAGGAAATTAATAAAGATTTATTAAAAGTTTCAATCCTCAATGTTTAGGAGAATTTCTGTGATAAATTGAATGTATTACCTAGAACAGCGGTTCTCAACCTGTGGGTCGCGACCCCTTTGGGGGTCGAACGACCCTTTCACAGGGGTTGCCTAAGCACGTGCTAGCCCCCTTTGTCAATTCATCGCGCACGGGGAGGGGGCGGGGAGGGGGCGCGGCAGCGGGGAGGGGGTCGTGGCATTAGGAAGGTTGAGAACCACTGACCTAGAATGATGTTTCTATTGCAAACAATACCTCTTTTGGAAAATGATGCAACTTTTAAATAGTAGTAAAAGGATTTACCTAGATTTGTATGTCAGGGCAAGAAACCAAGGATAAAATATAAAATTCTGCAAGATGCAAAAGACAGAGTAGACTAGGATAATCTGACTTTAAATCATACTTTGCAGCTGTTTAGTTTGGATAAAAGAATGAGTCTTCCTCAGAAATAAAAGGATGCTAGAATTGGAAGGCCATAATCAGAGGTCTAGTTGGCATGGTTTGTTATAGTTGTTGTTAATTGCGAAGAAAACCATAGCCTTGACTATACACACTTTTGTTGTTATAGTAAAGTATGATAAAGTTAAAGTTAATGTGGCAATCTTACTGAGGGGATCACAAATGCAAAAGATAAAATGCATGAGGTAAAGCAAGACAGAACTATGATAACAGAAGACCTCCTATGTTGATTCACCATCTTTGCAATGTCTATAAAAAGGGGCAGGGCTAGAGTTGCAAGCAGTAGCTCTTGCCCCCCTTTTCCCCACATATACATTTCTGCTTTTATAGGACATAATCACAGCCTTCCTTAATATGTGCATCTTCCACCCTCACTCCCCCACTGGGCTGTAACTTGCATCACAAATAGCTGCACTGGCTATGGCTGAATGAACCTGGGGTTGAGTGTCATATGAAGGTTAGGAAGACTGATTTATAACCCAAAGCAATGAAATAAAACTGTTTACCATTTATGGAAAATTGCAGAAATTTGCAAATGAATACACTATCTGTTGGATCCCAAAGCAGTATACTTAAACAAAATAGGTTTAATTAATTAATTTAGCAGGAATAATATTCGCATAAACTTGGTATACATGCACATAGTTCATTCTTATGTATATGCTCATGTACTACTGTATGTATTTTGTAAATAATTCCCAAAAGGTGTATGAAAAATAATGTCATGTTAGCCCTGCCCTTTGAAAGTATAGCAGATACATAATTATTAGTTAACAAAATCCTCAACAAAGCCTCTTGCTATACAGGTAGTCCTCAACATAAGGCTGGCCGCTTAGTGACCATTCAAAGTTACAACAGACTTCCCAAGAGCTACTAATGATCCTGTTTTGAAGTTCTGATGGCTGCCCGCCCCACAGTCACGTGATCATATCTTAGCAGCCATTTGCAGCCACATGACCACAGTTACAAAACAATTTTTTTTTGCCAAAAACTGGTGCTTATTTCTGGTTTCCAGCAAAAAAACATTCATTGGGTACAATGTGTTCACTTAATGACCACCACAACAAAGGTCATAAAATTGGGTGCGATCATGCGGTGACCTACTTAATGACTGGCATGACTTAACGACTGTAATTATGTGCTCAATTATGCTCATAAGTCAAGGGATACCTATATATGAGTTACAAACGGATGAGTTGTGTTTGGATAGATACGTCTCAGCTTAATAAGACAAAATGTAAAAAAAAAATATTGGGGACTTGCATTCAGTTGTGCCTCTCCTCTTCTCCTTTTTGTTTTTTCATTAATGAGTAAGCCAACAAAAAAAATCTTCCGTCAAGGATGGTTTCTTATTATGTTTGAAATGGGAATTAAAAAAAAAAAAACAGAGCAGTGAATGAAGTCATTGTTAAATTACTTGTGTGGAAACTTCTGACCAGACATTTCTGCTCCTGCATAAATGAAAACTGCAGATCAGCGTAGTTTTGACTTGCACAAAGAGGTGGGAGAAAGGAAGAAAGAGCAAATGTCAGGGTTCCAATAAATTATTTGCAAGAACAAATCTCAGTTTATGGTGCTGACCATCTGAATACAGAGAGGGGTGCATCGGGAGCTATTTTTCTATAAGAAAATGACACGTTTTTACTGAGCTGTTAAATCTTAAAGTCTAAAGTCGATGACATTTGTCAGTTTAACCAGGGAATTCATCCTAGTCAAAGCCAAAAAACCAATCTAATTTGTCTCTTTTGGGGACCATGAATACCTGAAAATGTCATTCAGATGTTTGAGTCTTGGCTTTAAGTACAAGAATGAGAAAATACATTCAGAATATGTATTCAAAAATGAATATGGGAACTGGATGGAATAAACCTATAAATGAAGATATGTGATGCTGACAGAGATGGTAAATAAAATAATTTGTCTGTTTCTAACAGCCTATGAAATTTCCCTACAAAGGCTGCTATGTCAATAGGAGAGATGAGCTGTATATGATCATGTGTGAAGATGATTTTCCTTGCCATAATTTTATCTGTTGCATAGATGCACCAAAATGAGGAATTGAGATTAATTGTGTGGTAATGTTAATAAAAACAAAACCTAGTCTTGTAGTGTTCATAAAAACAAAAGAAAAATACCCTAAGCAATATTCCTTTCTTTCAGAATAGAAGAGAAACAAATGTGCTTATTCACACACTTAGTGGGATGGAGAAAGCAGACATTTCATTTAGGCATTATAAGACTCTTGCTGAGAATGATTTGCTGACACAGAGGTGACCAAATTAACTGTTTTAATCAAAGAAAAGAATACATCTAACTTTGTTTCTAAAAAAAAGTTCTGACCTTGGGATTGCTGATTAGATAAGTTTGTTGTTATAGAAATGGTTAGTATATACTACTAAGTATGCAAAAGCAAAATGTTGAGGCTGTAACTTTATTACTTTTATGCAACTGTGCTGAAAAGAGTTTAAAGTTAATTCTTTCTTTCATTTTTCTCTTTACCTCAACTTCTCTCTTCTTCTTCCTTCCCTTCCCCACTTCTCTACAATCCTTATTTTCATTTGTATTTTATATTTTGATAATTTCAGTAAAGGGTTATTACTTTCAATAATATATAAATGAATGATTTCCTATCTTGTTCACAAAGAAAACAGTGTAATAGGTGTCTAGTCATAGGAAATACACATACACTTCTTATTCAGTTCTCGAATTTGCCCAGTCTTAAACATGGATTGAGTAGTCTTTTCACTAAAGAAAAGTAAACCCACCTCAGAGGAATTAGTGTTCAGAGGAAGTGGTGTTAGTCGTGTTTATATATTTTTTTTCCTTGAGACACATTGAGAACTACTGTGATGGAACCAGAATGAAGAAATAGGAGCGATATCTTTTGCAAAATGCAAAGTATGCAAACAGCAAATGAAGGGCTTCCAAATAATCCTGAAGGGACAATTAAAACAGAAGATTTGTAATTGAAACAACAATGGCTTGATAAAAATTGCTCAAGCTGTTGCTGTGTGAGATCAAAGCTGACTCAGGCTTCAAGGAAAAGCATCCCTCTGGGATTGGCTGAAGAGATGCAGGGTTTAAGTGAACAGCTGATGGATTTCCATAGTGAAATACTGCAAACAGCAGCAGAGAATCACAGGCTTCAATCTGTTCATGAACCTGACAGAGGTGATGAGGGGAGGGGAAAAAAGATACTGTAGAAAACATTCCCAGGAACTTGAGCAATCCTTGGGAATAAAAAGTGAAACGGAACACATGGGAATGGCAATCTACACAGAAATGAAGAAATAAGCCTTGGTACATTTTTAAAAATTTCTTTACACAGTGTGTAATGTTTTCAATAAGGCTCTACAGCTAGAATAGGGAGAAATACCTACTATGGCAATATTCTAAACATCTGTATCCTTTTTTTTCCCTTTGTAATTGTATGTATATACTGGATATCCCCTGTGTTTTGAAAGTCTGAAAATAGATACCCCTGCATGCAGATAAGAACCAATTTTCCCTCCAAAATTATTAGAATAAGAGAAAGGAGAAAAGAGACAGAAATTAGGAGTTAGTAGCTTTGTTTACATGGACAAGTCATGCAGCACAAAAAACTGCCTTATCTTGTTTCGCGGGGGGGGGGGAGATATACCTATGTAACATATTATGGTCTGCTCTGGCTGGCAATTGCTTTCTATATTCTCATGAAGAGGACTTTTCCATCATTGACTACCACTAACACTGGAGGTGTTAACAGTTGATGATGGAGTTTTCTGTTTGCAAAGTATGTGCTCTAAAGCTAGATGCAGATAGAAAAGACCAAGATCAGTTGCTTGATTCATGGTACCAGTCAGAGCAGCCCAGAAGCCAATTTGAAGGGGAAAAAAGAGGCATTGGATTCAACCCTGTTCTCTGAGATATGTAAAGCAAGTAAGGTTGGAGATCTTGGGGGGGAAATCACTTGGCTAAAAGAATTTGACTGGCAGCTGAAATCAAATTCAGAAACAGACTCTTTTCAAGGAGCCTCTGGATAAGGAGATATTTGGCTTGTGGAGTCATACAAACAAAATTGTTTTGATAATTTTCCTCCTGCTGGAAGAAAAGCAACGTTAGCATACATGTGGGATGTTTGAATACAGAAAAAACATCACCTATTTTGCAGAACAGTAGGCTAAATGTTGTTAAGGAACATTTAGATATACAGTGAGCTATTGGGACATGAGATTTCACCTCTGGTAAATAGGTATATCATAAATAAGAGTTTCTCAATTTCAGCAACTTTAAGATGTGTGGACTGCAACTCCTAGAATTTCCCAGCCAGCCAGTGGTTAAGATTGAGAAATGCTATGGTAAATCATTACTTTAGCCACAGTACTGAAACTTCATTTATCTGAAGTGATCTGAAGGCTTAGGAAATATGTAGTGTATGTTTTTTACCAGTAAGAAAGCAAAGAGATGTCTGTTTTCCTGTAAGTGAAGATACACTGTGGATAATTCAGTGTGAGTGAAAATTTGTTTTAACTTGTATACAAAGAAGCATTGTCCAAAAATACTCTGTGCAATACGACATTTTTGCTGTTTTCTTCCTTGATAGACCTCTAAGCAATCTCCCTCAAGGATACTGTAGAGAGCTGAGAGATATGGCTGAAAATTTTGGTTACATAGATTCTTTGAAAATGTTCCTATTCATGGGAGGTTTCTATCAACCTCAGGGGGGAAAAATGTGAAATTAGAGGATGAGTATCAAGACCACATCACCACAATACCAAAAAAGATGTTGAAACCCTAGAAAAAGGGCAGAGAACAACAACAAAAATGATAAGGGGTCCTGTAGGCTCAACCATATGATGAATAATTGAGAGAACTAGGTATGTCTAACAAAGAGAAGGAGTAGAAGTGACATGATAACAATCTTCCAATACTTGAAGGACTGTCAGAGTGAAGAGGGGGTCAACCTGTTCTCCAAAGCACCTGAGAATAAGTCAAGAAGTAACAGGATGAAGATAATTAAAGAGAGATCCAACCTAGAAGTAAGGAGAAATTTCCTGGCAGTGAGAACAATTAATCAGTGGAATGACTTACTTTCAGAAGTTATGAGTGCTCCAGCATCGGAGGTTTTCAAGAAGAGACTGGACTGTCATTTGTCTGGAATGATATTGGGCCTCTGCTTGAACAGAGAGTCCCTTTCAAGGTCCCTTCCAACCCTATGATCTATCTTCTACATTAATACTGTGAAAATATAGATGGTTGGGTTGACATTAAAAGTAGGTCGAAATATTGGTGGCCCCATTCTGGGCTGCTTCTCATCACAAAAGGACTAGGAAACACAGGAGTTGTCTTTGAAAAAAGACTCTCCTTTTTATTAAATAAGCAAATATGAGAAGCTGTGGGTTGAGCAAAGTCACTTAGAGATTGCTCCTGCAGCAATCTGACACAAATGAGACATATGTGGTCACTAATGTGAGCACACGCAGCTGTTGTCAACCCTAAAGCTGGCCAGACGAAAGCCATCTTGGAGCTTCAGTGTTGCCACACTGGAGCTGAGGGATAGGGAGGGGGGGATTAGAGATAGCTGGGGTGTTGTAGCCAAAATAAAATACTTTCTCTTGGGAACCAAGGACATTCTCACACCTGGCCCGAGAAAGGAGGAGTGATGTCACCAGGCAACCAGACAGCAGTTTGATTGGACCATGTGACTGATTGTTTGGGGTTGTGGGAAAACTTTTACTTTTAATTAGGTGAAAACCGCGGGAACCTTCAGAGTCGGTTTTCACCAGATCTGTGCCAATATGATATATCCAATAAAGCTATTCTTTGAGGAATTCATCTGCCTTGGAGTTTTGCTTGCTATGGGTCTATTACTTGGAACCCTGACAGCTGTACTGGGTTTCATAGATACCGGGATGTGCCTCACTGGAAGTTGTTAAGGCAACCCACATCCAGTTAAAACAGTCATAATAACTGCAAGGATAAATGGTTGTTTTCAGCCTAAGCCTTTACACAACATTTGTACATCTGGGAAAGAATTCAATGTATTTAGATGAGAGGTCAGCATTTTTTATTTGGAACCCCTTGTTTTCATTTACTGTCCATTATTTAGCATTCTTGATTCTGTCATAAATATCTTAATGGAAGGCGAATTAATGATAGGATGAGACTCAGCACCCTCCATGCTGAAAGAAGGCTCTTTGTGTTTCAGGATTAGCAACAGGAAATAGCATTCCAGCTGCTCTCTCCAAATCTGTATTTTCAGTTGCCACATTCTCCTTGCAGCATTAAAAACTTGTCATGGAGTACATTGTAATCCTCCCAGCTGTGCTTTCCTCCCATTTCAGATTCTATGCATAGCTCAGATGTATTGCATAGTGCCAGCAGTAACTATAGATGATTGTCCACAAGCATTGCTAAGTACTGCCCCACATTCAAAGCATAGGTTATCTGGAAAATACATGGGAGATGTATTTCATATAGGGAATACAGGAAAAAGAAGTTTCCCTTTGATTCCAAGTTATGATGAAACAATGTGGTAGAATGTACTACCATATGAACATCATCATAAGAATTCTTTAAGAGAAGTCCATCTCTTTTCAGTCAGCACTAGGTTTTCCCAGTTATCATAATTTCTTTGTTTTCTTTGCAAGAGAAATTTTGGACAGGGGCCTTGCTAAGAAGGAAGGCTTATGGTTGAATAAACTCATTACAGTTTGGCATTCAAGTCTCAGTTTGGTTCTTAATCTTGTGGTATTTCCTTGATCTGTTGTGTTTTAAATCCCTCATCTCAACTCCAAATACTGACTGCTGTGATCACCAGTAAGTAATATGCATCTCATCATACTCCAGTTTATTGCCTTTCCTGGTTTGCCTTTGCAATTTTTGTTTATAAAAATACCGACTTAATTGGGACAATTTTATTTTAGCCTTCTGATTTAAACGGACAATAGACAAGAACATAAGAAATGTACATATATGCAAATTGCCAAACATACTTGTTTATTAATATGTACCAATGCTACATGAAATTTAGAAATTATCTCCAATTATATTCAGCTCTGCATGGTTTTTAGATGGGAAATAATTTTGAGTCCAGAATTTAGACTCAAATATGTCTAAATGTGAAGAAATTTTAAAGGACGACTTAAACAACATTTAATACTGAAAACTTGGTAAAGGGTAAATGTGACTAGCTTCCCACAAAGTTCACTAATAATAGCAGTTATTAGTTTTTATTACATTCCAGGGGATACTTGAAGAATTCATATGTTTTAAATTGAGACCAAAGAAATTGTTGATTGATGAAGCATACAGTGTTATCCCTTTACCTTTCCTTCCTTTCCTTTCCTTTCCTTTCCTTTCCTTTCCTTTCCTTTCCTTTCCTTTCCTTTCCTTTCCTTTCCTTTCCTTTCCTTTCCTTTCCTTTCCTTTCCTTTCCTTTGAGGAAGATGGAGAGTATAAGGAGCAAAATATGAAACTCAGTGGAGAAAAAGAGGTACAGTAATCTTTTGTTTAAACGTCTGCATCTCTAAGCATATTGCAGGATGTGGCATTTGTCATATTTTCTACCAACCAATCTCATTGTCCCTGAAGGATAAGGAATGCTCATTATATATTGAAAAACATCATCCAAAGAAATTATGAGGAAATTCTAAAGTATACTGAGAATGTAATAGGTAAACAGCAGCTATGCTCACAAGAGAAGAAAATGTTTTGACACAGGTTAAAGTCATATAATATTTCCATAGAACTTATGTTTTTTCAGCAGGACGAACTGAATTGAATTACCAGCTCCATTTCAGCCATTACAACCTCTAAAATTATCTATCTATCTATCTATCTATCTATCTATCTATCTATCTATCTATCTATCTATCTATCTATCTATCTATCTATCTATCTATCTATCTATCTATCTATCTATCTATCTATCTATCTATCTATCTACCTACCTATCTATCTATCTATCTATCTTATCTATCTATCATCTAATCTATATCTGTCTATTTATCATCATGAAGAGCCATGGTGGCGCAGTGGTTAGAATGCAGTATTGCTGGCTAATACTGCTGACTGTCAGCAGTTTGATTCTGACCGGCTCAAGGTTGACTCAGCTTTCCATCCTCCGAGGTGGGTAAAATGAGGACCCAGATTGTTGGGGGCAATATGCTGACTCTGTAAACCACTTAGAGAGGGCTGTAAAGCACTGTGAAGCAGTATATAATTCTGTTATTGCTATAGCTATATCTATCTATCTATCTATCTATCTATCTATCTATCTATCTATCTATCTATCTATCTATCTATCTATCTATCTATCTATCTATCTATCTATCTATCTATCTTGTTTCCCCCAAAATAAGACATCCCCTGATAATAAGCCCAATCGGGCTTTTGAGTGCATGGCAATAAGGCCAAGCGCTTATTTCAGGGTTCAAAAAAATATAAGACAGGGTCTTATTTTCGGGGAAACATGGTATCTATCTGCCTATTTGTCTATCTGTCTATTTGTCTATCATCTGTCTATCTGCTTTTACAAGTATATACTACTCCAGTCCAAAAGGATTCTGATTATATTCCTGTTTTTCAGTGAGAAAGTTAAATTGAAAAGAGCTTAACAAGCTAACAACAAGAAAAACTAAAACTATAAAATGTTTTGGCACCCAAGGAGCACTCAGACATCACAACACAAACTCATGAAGGGGAATCACAGCTCTGCTTTCATGACTTTCACAACAAGCTGGAGTTTAATATTTTACCTGAAATCCAACTTCTTAACATATTTATTGGTGATTTTCTTTTTTTAAAAGATGACACAAACATCTGTATGCATATTCCTGCCCATTTCTCCCAATGTACATATTTTTAAATGTGTTTTTCCTCATGGTATATATTTCAGTATGTACACTTCCTCTTACGTACAATTTTATTGTCTCGGGATTTTTTTTTTACACAATGTACTAATTTTAAGACATTTTTATTATCCAGCTTCACCTTGTAATTCAAGGAATTGTGGACTTGGGATTAAAATTCTGTACTAATTTGGGTATAAATTTAAGGAAACATACATTAAATAAGAAGAAATTTATTCCCTGTCCGCAGTCATCTATAAGTTTGAATTAACCTTTCATCCATAGGTATAGTAGATGATGGAGAACTCTGCCTTTCCATTTTATTTATTACTTCAGTGGAAAGAGTTAATATGAACTTCTGAACAAGTATATGGAGACTCCTTTAAGTAACCAAAGGAAATAATATTATCCCATATGATCAGCATTACTTTTTTAACTCACTTCTGAGCCCAATGTAAAGATTTGTCTTAAATAATTTAAAGGCAGATTAGGGAGCCTTTCTTTTACGGAAGAAATGGAGTTTCTTTGTATAGCACTCAGAGGTGGGTTCCTACCAGTTCGGACCGGTTCTATAGAACTGTTAGTAACTTGACGGCCTGGCTCGCTGGAACAGGCAGCAACCCAGGCCTGCCATGCCCCTGAGCCGGTTCTCTCGGCGGCACCATAGGCACCACCATCTTGTTTTTTAGTACTGTGCATGCGCGCATGCCCACGCTTCGCTCCTGCGCAGTGCGTCCCTGAGCGAACCGGCAGTAGCAGAATCTGGAACCCATCCCTGATAGCAGTTTTACATAGGTACATGTAAAACATAGTTGCTATATATGAGAAGAGGGAGACTCAGGATAATGTCCTGGATGACAGAATGGGGAAAATCAGTCTTCAATCACTTCCTTTAGAATGGCCTCACTGAAGTTATTGCACTGAGTCTTAAGAAACTGGGGCAGATGGTGTCATCAAAATGTGGATTTGTTTTCCTCTACTTAAAAAAGGTCATTTCTTTTTTTTTTTTAACGCAAGAAGAGCTGTTTCAGCAGCCACAGAAAATCAAAGGAGAAAACAAAATGCAATTCTCAGCTGTTTAGTAGGTCACAAGCTGCCAGATGCATTTGAAGCTGGCCCACAAAGGCAGGACAAGAAGCAATGGATGGAAACTAATGAAGGAGACAAGCAACCTATAACTAAGGAGAAATTTCCTGACTGTTAGAACAATTAATCAGTGGAACAACTTGCATCCAGAAGTTATGGATGCTCCAACACTGGAAGTTTTTAAGAAGAGATTGGACAACCATTTGTTTGAAATTATTATTATTATTATTATTATTATTTATTATGCCGCCCAACTCCCAAGGGACTCTGGTATAGGGTTTCCTGCCTGAGCAGGGGGTTGGACTAGAAGACCTCCAAGGTCCCTTCCAACTCTGTTACTCTATTATTCTGTTAAGGTCTCTTCCAAGTCTGTTATTTTTGTTATTCTATTCTGTCAAATGCAGACTAAATGCTGCCAAAAGATCGCATTAAACCTCTTGTGTCTCTAAGTGTCATGCAAAGACATTCTTAAGCCTTCAGCTGAGTAAAAAGGCAAGGCTGAAATTGAATAAATTATTTCATTTTGTGGGTTGGATGTTGATTGTTTGATCAGTTCAATTCCGAGCCCACATTTCTGCCTGAGGCTACATTCAGAAGCTTAAGATAAAATATACACAAGTTTAAAATCGGGAAGAACAGTTAAAATTCTTCTTAGCATAATGGAAAAGGCCTGGTTGAAGAAACTCTTAATTCTTTTCTTGAGTGGAAAAAAATAGAGGTCCAAAGCAATTCCTGGGGGGAGACCAATCCATAGTCTGGGAATAACATAAGAGACTTCATCTGAGCAGCTTTTATTTCTGACTAAAGCATCAGCATAAAAGTAGAAGGAACTGTATTCTACAAACAAACAGCTTGCAGTAAGGAAAGATGTTTGAAGAAATGGACCCATCAAAGAAAGAATCTACTTTCCCCCCCCCCTGGGAATCACGATCACGTATTATAAACTCAACATTCCAGATATGTATATAAAATTAACAAGAACAGAGTCACTGGCTCAGGCATGTATATTTGTATATATTCCATGTATATGTCTCTGTTGAGTGTGTGTTTGTATTTATGGACATGTCTATGTGTGGGTTTACATGCATACATAGGAAGGAAACCGAAAAAACAGTCATTGTTTTGGCCTTTATAAATCAATATTTCAGACATATGGAGGTTGAAGGGGAGAAAGGAATTGCTCTGCTGCTCAATTAGGGAGTCAATCCCGCAGCCTAATGAGGAATGTGATCAAGCAAATTGGTTCCTAGCCTAAACATTCCCACACTTGACCTGAAATTTCTGAATTGGCAGCGTAGAGTATGTATGCATGCAACCACCAAGAAAAGGGCAATGACATCTCAGCAGCCAGAGCTGCCTCCAGGGTTTTCCCTTATCATGGGTAACTTATTGAAAATTTATCCTCGGGGTGGGGGGGGGCAGATCTCCACATGAAGAAGCACTTCTGTGAACTGTATCCTGATTGGTTGGAACTTCGTTACAAGGACCTGGGAAAACTCAGGCTGATATATCCTGCTTATTTGTTTTGGCATACCTCTGCTTTAGCATTTAGCTCATCACGAAATGCTGCTTTGTCTTGAGTTACTGATCAGCCAGGAAGCTAGACAGTGTTTTAATCATTTGGTATTGACCCTCACAAGAATCCAAGTGGATCTAATGCAGGGCTTTATGCTGAACCCCTCCTTCCTTAATAGGTTAAGGTGAACTAAGGATTGCATTGGGCTAAGGGGTGTACAAAAATAAATATGATTTAGTCTATAAATTGCAACAGTTCTCAGACTTGCCCAGGCAGAATAAAGCCAGGAATGAATTTTGACAGTGTTCAAATTATGCTTGAACGGTGTGTTTTTTTTTTAAATTATCCTCCCTCCTATGAACCTCCACTGTTGGAGAACCCTTGATCTAATGAGTGTTCCTCCCAATACTTTGGGCCACAGTCTTGAAGTCTTTGATTAAGAGCCACTGAATCAGATTTCTGAAGCTAACGTTCACCATTTAGCAGCTTGGCCTTGCATGAGCCATTGCATACATGAATAAATAAATATCTGCAGCCTTTGTTGGATAATAGGCAATCCTTCTAGCTTGAAAAGGGGATCAATGATCTGGAGCTGGTCCTCTGGCCTTCATGAACATCTTAGCCTCACCAGACTGCTGATTACTGTAACACAACTGCGGCCCAACCAACAGAATTTTCCCCATCCAGCTCTGGCCACAGCAGCATGTGCTCAGGGCTAGATTGAGCCCCAGGGCTGCGATATATCGTATTTTGAAAGTTACAGATACCAGATGAAGGCAAAATGGTTCCTCTAAGAGGCTCCCGAGGTGATGGCAAGCCAGAAATTCATTATAATCGGTATATAATCATCTGTCCTGCAGCAGACAGAGCAGCAAATTCCAGACCAATCTGATTTGAAATTCAGTTCAGCTCCCCTGACAAAACACATTGTTAGGAAATCAGTGAGGTGGTGAAATTAATCAGGATGCCTCTGCTAGCTGGATACTTTTACCTCAAGTGTGGGATGGAGGGAAGGGAAGGGAGAAACAAAGGAGCTGACAGCAATGAAATGGAGAAGCTCGAGCCCATATGGGACTGGGGCCAGCATATTCAGCCTTCATTTCTTCCTTTGTTCTTGGCCCCTTTCTCTTTCTAGCCAGATAAATGCGCTCTGAGTACAACGAGCAACATGACCCAAAGCAGGTGAAGTGTTGGATTTCTTTAGATTTATGAAGAGATGTTTCCCCCACTTCTTCTGAAAGCTGGGCGTAATGGGGGGGGGGAAACCCATGGCTCTCAGATTTATAGCCCAAGTCACTTGGAAAGGTGTTGCTCCAGAAAGTAGAATAAAAATGTAAGAACACTTTCTTTGAAGCATTCCAAACTTCTCTTTTAAAACATATGTGAATGGAATATATATGTATTTTCATTTTTTTTTCCTTTTAAGGAGTTTCACATCTTGAAACTTGGCAAGATGTTAGTCAAGGTTGAAAGGTTTTGCCTCGCTGAAAACTAAACTCTATGGATTGAAGAACCTCTTCTTCTTTTCCCCACAAAACTGTCTGAAGAAACAAAGATCTCTGCCATTCCTCATTGGGTGAATTATATAAATCTGACAACAAAGTGCTAGGAGATTCTCTCCTAACCCTATCTTGAGATGGTTGGGGATTGATCTGGAAATTCTTTCTGCCTTCAGAGAAGTCTTCTGTGCTCAGGCTATGACTTTTTTTTTTTGGCCAGGAGATTATTTACACACCAACTTTGAATGAGCAAAATTGTGGAAGTCAAGGACTACACTCAATACGATGAAGAAGAATACTTTATTTATTTATTTTATTTATTTATTTCATCAGGCATGTATTAGATAACAGATGTAAGTATAAACATGATTATGAATACAGGAAATGGATACAAATAAATGGGGGACAGTAGGACAGGGACGGTAGGCACATTGGTGCGCTTATGCATGCCCCTTAAAGACCTCTTAGGAATGGGGTGAGGTGAACAGTAGACAGTCTAAGGTTAAAGTTTTTTGGGTTTGGGGAAGAAACCACAGAGTCTGGTAGTGTATTCTAGGCATTAATCACTCTGTTGCTGACGTCATGTTTTCTGCAGTCGAGTTTGGAGCGGTTTACATGAAGTTTGTATCTATTGTGTGCTCGTGGATTGGTGTGGTGGAAGGTGAAGTAGTCATTGACAGGTAGGACATTGTGGCAGATAATGGTCTAGCAAAAGTTTTGTATGCCCTAGTTTGTAGTTCAATATTACCGGAGAAGAAGCTACACAAGATTAGGTTAACAACTTTTAATGCCTTTTTGGCAATGCTGTTACAGTGAGCTCTGGCACTTAGATCATTTGAGATGAGTACTCCAAGGTCCTTGACAGAGTCTATGAGGTCGTATCCGCCTAGATTGAATTTTGTGTTCTGATTTTTTTTGCCAATGTGTAAGACAGAGCATTTGTTGGTTGAGATTTGGAGTTGCCAATTGTTTGACCATTCTGACAGATAGTCAAGGTCTTTTTGTAGGGTAGCAGCATTGTTGGTGGTGTTGAATAGTTTTACATCATCAGCGAAGAAAACGCAGTTGCTTATAATATGATTGCAAAGGTTGTTTATGTAAAGTATAAAGAGTGTGGGTCCTAAAACGCTTCCTTGGGGGACACCGCTGTTAACTGGTACAGGGTTTGATAGGGCACTCTTTATTTTGACTACTTTGCCTCTAAGTAGAGGGTAATGGATTGGATTATGATTGATTCCATGACTTTACATGTGACGCAACATACTTGTAGCTCATGGTTGAAATTAGGGGTTCTTGATGCTCTCTGAGCTTGGTTGTTTTCTTGCAGACATTTCAAAACACCAAAACACCTCCCCACCAACAATCAACACCCAAATGAGCAGAGATTAACATCAAGATTAACATCTGACCAACAATCAAGAAGTAAGCAGTACACCAATTAAGCAACAGCCAAACAACCTAACCGTAAACAGCCCAACCAAAGAACCTCCAAGACCCTTCCCACCAACACTGATAGGGGAGGCCACTAGAATATAAAATTAAAGCAAACCCCATTCCTTACTAACACTGATACCTAGTTTGTTACCTAGTTTGGGTAATGAAACCTCTGCAAGAAAACAACCAAGGACCCCCTCATTACACTAAGTCTGTGAATGCTGTTCCAAGGTTGCAAGACCAGGACAAAGAAAGGGAGCCCAGGATGAAATTAAAAAATGATTTTAGCATGATTAAAAATGATTTTAGCATGATTATGGGGGGGAAACCTGTGTTACATGTATTAAAATTAATTGTGTTGAGCCTTTGTTGTACAGCTTTCTGTTGTATATCCCTATTCCGTGTAGTCTTCTGGCCATTCATTTATGGGGTCGAAATGTCTTGTTTCTAATCCACATTAACATATCTACTAAGGCAACTCTGAACTCTCCCACAGACTTTCTACTCCTCGTATTTCTATAACACAGCTATCAACAAACAGTTACTGACAGTGATTCTGCAAAATGTCAGGAATGACGTTTTGTACTCCCTCTAGAATGGCAAAGATTGAACCTGGGATTTTAGACACAAAATGAAGGTATTTGGACTACTGAACTACAGTCCATGCACATGTTCTCCTCCAAGAGCTCCATAATTTTCTTGGACTGCAGTCGGCTAGTGTCTGATAAATTGTTTCCCAAGGAAATAGGGAAACACTCTGGATGTTCTCATCAACAGTCCCAATAGGATAGTACCCTATGGTGTTCCCTAGCAATTTAAAAACTGTAGGCCCATTAACCGCTTGAAGGAAACACAGTTGTTTATGCTCTGTTTTAACAGTAAGTTCAAGGACATTTATCATTGAACTCCTGAGGTGATTTATCAGAGTTAAACCATGAAACAATCTGGGATATATGATTTATTGCTTATGCGTGTGTATTTGGGAAAGCTTGGGCCTTTTTCTCATGGGAAATTCTAGGAGACATTTTTAATGTTGCTTACGCAAGTGACAGAATGGCAGATTTCCAGAGCAGATTTCTCTAGCCCAATTTCATAGCAGTGCCAAAAATCTCATCGTTGATGATGATGATGATGATGATGATGATGATGATGATGATGATGATGAAAATGACAATGACGATGAGAATGGTGATGAAAAAGTTTTCAAAAATTTGACTTCCAGTGCCGTATATGTCACTTTTTGGCAAGATACCAAAATGGCATGTCATTGTTTTCTTCCAGGATGATTAGTCTGTTTGTTTGAAAAGTCTAGCCTATGGCTCTGGACAAGCTAGAATCAAGGCTGCTTATGGTTTATAGATTAGCCAAGAATTGCACAGAATTCATATCTTCAAAAAGCGAATAAAACAGATCTCGAATAAACAGTCATCAGCATTGCATTCAGCTATTCCCGACACCAGCTGAAACCACACGTAATACTTTCAAACATAAAATGCTTATAGTTCAATTTTAGTTAATAAAAACAATACAAATAAATCCTTTTCCTACAAAGGACTTCACTGGTCTTTTCAAGTAGGAAGGAACACGTTCAATGCCAATATGTTCTCTTCCCTTCATCTTATTCATCGCCTCTTTTTTGGCATGTTCCAAGCATTTCCCCCCCCCCCCACAATCCAGCAACAGCTGTGTAGAATTGGCTAAGCAAATGCAAGTTGTTTTCCATATTATTTTCCTATAGCTTTTAATTCTGCTGTGCTAATATGAGAAAGCTGAATATAAGTCAACCTGTCATTTTTTATTTTTTTTATTTTACATAAGCAGATTAGCTTAGAACCAACTGCACAGCCTTATGGTTGGCATATTCCTGGCATTCTTTTTAGCTGAGACTGAAAAGGGTGTGGCAGATGTTTGGATATTCTGCATCAAATTTTTTTTTTTTTTTACAATGCTCAGTGCCAAACCATTCTGAACAGAAACGTGCAATGTTCTGTTGGACAGTAATTAATCGGGACGTGCCAAAATGTTTTGCGGACGTAAACTACTTTTTTGTCAGAAGTCACATTTCCTTAAGGAAACATTTTTAAAAAGGTTTTTTTTTTTTTTTACACATTGTCTCCCTTGAGGATAAACAGACTACAAAATCCCAGAAACAGCCTCCGGAGGGCTCCCTTCTTCAGAAATCTGTCCTTCAGATCCTAGAGATGGGGAAACTGAGGGTGCCAAGGGGGGATAAGACTCACTGGCAAGAGTGAAATCCAGCAGGTTCTGACAGGTTCTGTAGAACCGGTAGCGGAAATTTTGAGTTGTTCGGAGAACCAGCAAATACCATCTCTGGCTGGCCCCAGAGTGGGGAGGGAATGGGGATTGTGCAATATCCTTCCCCCAGGAGTGGGGAGGGAATGGGGATTTTGCAGTATCCTTCCCCTGCCACGCCCACCAAGCCACACCCACCAAGCCACACCACGCCCACCAAGCCACGCCCACAGAACCGGTAGTAAAAAAATTTGCATTTCACCACTGCTCACCAGCATGTTAAACACTGCTTGGAGATCTCTGGGTTGATTTATTTCTTCAAGTTCTAAGGCTGCCCAATCGCCAAGTGACTCTGGGTGGCTTACAAAAGATTTACAAACATCAACATAGGGGGGGAAAAGCAGTCACTGCAATAATAGTGCCTCATTTGGGGGAAGACAACTTGGCAAGTTTACTCATCTAGTCAAAAGAAGGACCAGGGAAGACATGATAGCAGTGTTCCAATATTTGAGGGGCTGCCACAGAGAGGAGGGGGTCAAGCTATTTTCCAAAGCACCAGAAGGCCAGACAAGGAATAATGGATGGAAACTGATCAAGGAGAGATTCAACCTAGAAATAAGGAGAAATTTTCTGACAGGGAGAGCAATCAATCAATGGAACAGCTTGCCTTCAGAAGTTGTGGGAGCTTCATCACTGGAAGCTTTCAAGAAGACACTGGACTGACACCTGTCAGAAATGGGGTATGGTCTTCTACTTGGGTGGGGGTTGGACAAGATGACCCTTCCAACTCTGTTATTCTGTAACTATTCATTCTGGCTTCAGTGTCTTTGGCAACAGCCAGATCTTCAAGGGATTTCTAAAGGTCTTAGGTGGGATAGATGCTATTCCAAAGAGCAGGTAAGGCAACAAAGACGGTCCCATGAGTAACATGGTTTTATTTAAGAGACCCAGAACATGTCAATCCTCTCTGAACTTGCAGTCAGGGCAAAAATAGAATGACTCCATTTAACTCAGAATTCTGGTTTTTTTTTATCAATTATTTGGCATGGGACCGTTTCATTGTGAAAGGCACCAGTGGATCAGTATTGCTTTGCAGTTTGGTTACTGTCATCTACGATTCTTGAAGCAACACGATATTCATCATAAAGCGCTCTTTTTCTTTCCTATTTTCTTCTTCATGCAGATTAGGCTTCAATCATTACACTAAAATCTTCAATCCTTACAACAAACGAAGGAGTATAGCAAAGAACAAAGAGCCACCCAGTGTCAGATACTAAAGAAGAATTACTTTCAGCCATCAAGTGCCAAAGGAGGAGGGTGGTGGATGTGCGGCAAGCAAATATAATAAATAAAATAAAATAAATATTTCCTGGAAATATGTCAGATGCTACATGTTTTCTATCCTGCTCTATGGAGTGGAGAGTTGGTCTCTGACAGAAAGCCACTTGAAGAGACTAGAAGCATTTGAAATGTGGATTTACAGCGGCTGTTACATATAAGTTGGGTTGACAAAATCAGAAATGAAGAGGTGATAAGCCACCTGGGAAAGCCAAAAGAAATCATCAAAACCATAAAAAAGCAAAAGTTAGAATATTTTGGACATGTGATGCGACACCCAAAAAATACGGAATACTTCACTTAATCCGCCAAGGAAAGATTGAAGGCAAATGAGGTTCAGGCAGAAGAAGAACATCATGGCTTCAAAATCTAAGGGACTGGTTTGGACAAAACTCAGCAGCACTTTTTTGTGTGATTGTTGATAAAAATAGGGTCGCCAACATGATCGCCAACGTCCAATGATGGATATGGAGGAGGAGGAAGAAGGAGGAGGAGGAGGAGGAGGAGGAGAAGAAGAAGAAGAAGAAGAGGAGGAGGAGGAGGAGGAGAAGGAGGAGGAGGAGAAGGAGGAGAAGAAGAAGGAGAAGGGGAGGAGGGGGAACAAGAGGAAGAGAAGGAGCAGAAGGANAAGAAGAAGAAGAAGAAGAAGAAGAAGAAGAAGAAGAAGAAGAAGAAGAAGAAGAAGAAGAAGAAGAAGAAGAAGAAGAAGAAGAAGAAGAAGAAGAAGAAATATGCTTGCCCATGGAGTTTCTTTGCTTCCTGGTTCAGCAGTGAACTAGTTCTCTTTGATATTCCCACACCTAAACTGTCCAGCACAATAACCTCTCCTGTCCACTGAAGCCATTGCTTGTAATGAGTTGAAAAATACTTCTATTTACCTATTATTTATTGTCCATAAATATTAATTTATTTATTCTATTAAATATCTCAGGCCTCTGACAGTTCATGACAGTCCAGGTGAATTACTTATGCCCATGGTTATAATATATATGCTTTATCATTGTATTTTGTATCTTTTGCCTCAGCTCATAATCCCAACAAATGAATGCATGAAATGGGGTATATACACATGAGTGTGTCTGAATCCTGAATAATGAAATAGTTGCAACCTCCTCCTTTGTAAAGTACCTGTTGCTGCCAATTTTCACTAAGCAGTGTTTCTCTTGCAAGAATCATGACACTGCTTTTCAAGTTTTGGACTGTTTTAACTTTTTTTTTTAATTATACTTTACTCTGAAGGCTTTGGTAGAAATGTAAGAGATTTTGCAAAACAACTCCTGGAATAAACTATATTTTAGAGATTCAAATGCAAGGAATATCTGCAAAGCAGTTGGGGAAAAAAGTCCCGTTAAAAAGAGATAGATTTTTAATTGCATGAATCACTGCAATATCCTGACTACTTTGGATCCTCCTGCAGATACCCCTACACAACAACTCTTGGCCACTAGACTTCAAGAAAGAAGGAATGACATTATTGTCCATATAAACTCCAAAGAGAAAGTCCAGATTCTCATCCTGAAAAATATTGGTGTTTCACTCACATTTCTTGTCCTATTGGAATTATAGGCCAACACCAATTCTTCAGTGTCTGCAAAAAGGCCCTCAAGCAAAGTGTTGAAAATTTAAAACAGGAATCCACTTGACTCCTGGAGAACCATAATATACATTTTCAACTCATCCATCCAGTAAGCACAGCTTCATTCATGTGCATGCATACCTGCAAACATCGAAGTCCTTATTCATTAAATATATATATATATATATGGATGTAGCTGGAGAAGACTCCTGAGAATATTGCAGACAGACAAAAATTGGAAATAAAAATACTTTGAAACGCTGAAATGGCAAATACAACAGCTGTTGGTAAACTTCAGTTGCAATTCTGTGTAAGGTGGGGTGCTTATCCTAAGGCCCAAGGCTGCAAGTTGCTCCCAGCTTCCCTTGGAAATGTTGCTGCTGAATTGAAATTTTAATGTGATAGAAATGAGAAATGCTTAAGTAGAGGTGATCAATCATATCATTTTTTTTAATTATTTGCTTAATTTTACATATAACCTGCCCCAATTTCAAAAGGTTTCTATGTGGTATTATTATTAGCGTATGGCATTGTTACAATAGCCAGGAGACTGAAATGCTATTGCAAGTAGTAGTTTGGCTTTGCTAAGGAAACCAGTCCTGTTATAGAACATGCTTACAAACTTTCCAAGGTGCATCATAGGAGGGCAAGCTGGCTTCATACCACAGAGAAAGACAAGCAGTTCTTCCTGCAGCATCACCCAAGGCCCCCTCCCTTCCTAGAGCTGCCTCACAAATGGGCACCGCAATTGGGAAGGTTCAAAGCCATTAGGAATCTGACTGCCTGCAGTTCAGTCTCCCCACTGAATGGTACCTATCTATCTATTTGCATAGAACATGCTTTCAAACTGTTAAATGGACAAAAGCTGAAGCAAGTGACAGGAGCTCACCCTGCCCCACAGTGCTTGGGCTAGAACTGCTGGAGCCGAGACCATCTACAGTGTTGTTAAGCCACTGAGCCACTGCACCTCTAAGAGCTGTGATGGTGCAGTGGTTAGAATGCAGTACTTCTAACTACTTCTATTGACTGCCGCCTGCCTGCAATTTGGCAGTTCGAATCTCACCAAGGTCAAGGTTGACTCAGCCTTCCATCCATCCGAGGTCGGTAAAATGAGGATTCAGATTGTTGGCGGCAATATGCTGACTCTGTAAACCACTTAGAGAGGGCCTGTAAAGCAGTATATAAGTGCTATTGCTATTGGAGAGGAACACTCATCAGGTAAAATGAATTCACTTAACAACTACAGCATTCACTTAACAACTGCTGCAAAAAATGCTGAAAATTGGATCAGGTCACATGATGCCTCAACGTACAACAGCAACAACTTACAATGATCATTTCAGCCTCAATTGCAGTTGAAGTGATATATAAGTCTAAGTGCTATTGCTATTGCTATTGGGTGATACCGTGTTTCCCCGAAAATAAGACAGGGGCTTATATTTTTTTGACCCCCGAAATATGGCCTCGGCCTTATTATCGGGGGGGCTTATTATTTTGGGGGTGAAGTAGGCGGCGAGCGTGGGTCTGCATGTCCCATCGCCGCTGCCTCGCCTCTCCATTTCAGCCTCAATTGCAGTTGAAGTGATATATAAGTCTAAGTGCTATTGCTATTGCTATTGGGTGATACCGTGTTTCCCCGAAAATAAGACAGGGGCTTATATTTTTTTGACCCCCGAAATATGGCCTCGGCCTTATTATCAGGGGGGGCTTATTATTTTGGGGGTGCAGTAGGCGGCGAGCGTGGGACTGCATGTCCCATCACTGCTGCCTCCCCTCCCTGCCACCACCGCCTCGTGGAGCAGGACTCTGCAAGGCTTGTTGTGCCGTTGCATGCA
>QLTV01001177.1:4081889-4095528 GCA_003457575.1 Thermophis baileyi | reverse complement strand
GAGTGTAGGAAGTAAGCACCCACCCCTCTCCTGGAATAATGAAATATCCTAGGAAAAATTTAAAAGGCAGAATTATATAGAATATCCCTAGAGAAATTGAGAAACATGCTTTTAGAAAGGAAACAGACTCACTCTTAGTAGCACCCACCTTTGTCAATGGACCATCAAGGAATGGCCCAGCTCACTCATCCCCCCACCTTTGTCAATGGGCAGTCTATTCTACATAAGAAAGATAGGATTAGCCCTCTGCCTCATGGCACCTGCAAAGATTGCATCAGCCAGCACTCAAACTACCTTGGTATTCAGGACAGCCTACAGAGTTGCCCCATGGGAGTCTGACAGCCAATGGGATACATTTCTGTACAGGAACAGGAGACTAAGAGGTGGGGCCCAACGGAGGTCATAAAACCAAGAGACTCAGCATCTTTTCCTGCCTTTTTCTCTTCACCCAACATCTGGAAGCATGTGATCCACCTTTTCTGTTCAGGAGCCCCTGCCATGTGCTCCTGTCCACCATTAAACCTTCTTTCCAAGCAACTTCCAGGAATCCAGTGTCTTTTTCCCCACTTGGAACTGAACCCAGTAGGATATTCCTTACAACAACTTAAAATTAGAAATGGTCCAGAAGATATTTGGAGGCACATAAAAGCATCTGTTGGACCTGTGTAGTTCTTGGGATGCAAACTGTTTGTCTATATTCTAATGGCAAGCAATATATACATACATACATACATTTTATATATATGAGCAAAGCTATACCAAGGGACCATCCACTCCATCATCGTTGAATACATCATTTTGTATCAGCCATTGATGGAGCAAAATTCTATACATCCAATGCCCAAATGGATGTTAGATTGGAGAAAACATGATATACACTTCTCTTCTAGGTTTTGTAAATGATCTCTTACCCTCTTAAAAAGGAAGATTTTGTTTTTAATTTGCTGGATGCTTGGGTTCAACATTTCCACATCACGTCAGCTTCCTAAAGCATGTTTCATTCATGAATAATACTATGTTTGCCAATTGGAGGTTTTATTTTCCATAGTATTATTCTTTCCTATGTGATTTGGGATCATAAATTATGTTGACTCAGCCATTTATCTGTCCAAATACATTTTTAAATAACAATTCTTCCACTGCTATCTGCACATTATCAATCTCACTGATGAATTATTTCTCTGCTCCCCTTCATCTTTGTGGATTCAGCAAAGTTGGTCACAGTTTGAAAATTTATGGTTGATTGCAAAAGAGAAGAGCCAGAGTAATGGGGGAATAGGAGCACCTATGTGTAAGATTCAACATATTTTTCAGTTTAAGCCGAAAGGAGACATAGAGACTTCATTGGGAGAATATGAATTAAGAGGTTGGGTACAGGGGAAGTGTAGGCCTGTAACTATCCAAAGCACAGTAACTTCAAGTTCTAAAACTACAAATATCAGCTGGTTAATTCCTTCATATTCTCATTTATACATCCAACACGGCTAGGAAATTTGCCCTTTAAACTAAGATTCTTAATTTAAATTTTGGGTAGTGGTGTTATTTTGCTTTTTTCTCATCCCATATCTCTCAGTTCCACCACACATTTTTTTTAACTAAAAGGCTTTAGATTTATTTTTATATTAAAGCTTTATGCTCTGCTATTCCAAATAGCAGACTTAACTATACTCATTTCCAATGTGTATTTGGTGGTGTCTTTGTTGTGATTTAAGACAGAGCCATGTCCTCTTAGGTCTCAGTTACAATCATAAAATTCTGGTTTCACTAAAATATCCTTGACATTTGGGCTAGATTTTGGTTTAATCCAATTTCTGTCGTGAGATCCATTTTATATTTGAGCCAAAGATTTGGTGGCTTTGATGGCCTTAAAGCAACGTAATTAGTTAGCATGTTCTGAACATATTGTGCAATTATGGAGCATTTACTGAACAACTAAGTAAGTGTGGACATAAAAAGTAGATTTCTAATTCTTGCTCATCCTGGAGTAGTTCTATCTTTGTGATTCCTAAATATTGACACTGAATTGATGCCCCATAATCATCAATAATTTCTTATAGGTTTGTATACAAGTGATCCCCATTTATTGATCACCTGTTCAGCGACAATTCAGCTTGCAATGGTACTAAATGAGTGGTACCAGCTATTGAAGTACTCCTGTAATCATGTGATCACAATTTTGGCATTCAGCAATTAGCCCAGATTTCTGACCTTTACAGTATCCTATGGTCACGTGATCATATCAGGTGACCTTCCCTGACAGCTTCCCACAAGCAAAATCAATGGGGAAGCTAGCAAGAAGTTGGAAGTCATGATCACATGAAGTCCTCTCATAATAACTCATATGGTCCTCACTTAATGACGGGAACTGCTGGAACTGCTATCGTTAAGCAGCACGGTCATATGATATCATACTATACAACCGTATCCCTTAGCAATAAAAATTCCCGGCCCAGTTACCATCATTAAGCAAGAACCAACCTTAAAGAGTCCCTATTTCATTTTATGCAGAATTTCTCACTTTTGTAATATACAAAGCAGGTTTCTAACACGTGCCTGATGCTATGAGACCATATTATGAACAAAATGTCTATTGAATTACGAGCGATGTAACGCTAGCATTGCTGCAAGGAAACACTTTGGGAATTATTACCTGGGTATACAGATTGTAATTTTTTTCTGCCTCCCAGTTCAATTCAGACAGAAAAGAAAATTAACTACAGATCAAATTACCCCAGAAAGGAAGCCACTGTGCCATTCTAATTAACGACAGACTAGCCTGTTCTCTGTTCCCCAATGGAACCCTTGTTTCTGTTTACTGCCTCTTCCTATTTAAAAGTAAGGCGGTGCACAGGAATGCCTCCTAAGAGAGAAGGGGATGTTTTTCCAAGTTTTTCTTCAGAATACAAGTGAAAACACTCTCCTAATCCCTAGCCCCTGGCCCTGCTGCCCTGATGTTTTGAGAGCTGACATCCAACCAATCTGGAGGGGCAAGAGGTTCCCCTACTCCTGACCTAGATTAGCATTTAAATTATTCCCAAAGAAAGATAAAAGACGGGATCAAAACTGTTTTTTTTTCCTAGAAAAGTTGCGGGTTTAAATCATTTAAAAATACCCCCCCCCCAAAAAAAAAACTTCACAAGAGCACTAAAAAGTAGCATTTCTTCTCATCTATATGATATTTCGTTTCAAATAGTAGCACTCTGATCATTCAATTTAAGATCTTTTCCAGTAACAGCCTTGTTTATCGTAGTCGTCTCATTTGCAAAGAAACGTAGATACCTAAAATGTTTTAAGAGGTCTGTGACCAATAAACAGAAGTCACAAGGCTATTCTTGTGTTTAATTTATAGCCATGTGCGGGTTTATCTTCTTTTTCTTTTATTTGATTTTGGGATTTATTTATTTTTTTGCTGTGTTGGCTAAAAAGTGCTACTTAGATCACTTTTTTTTTCTCCTGCTGACTCAGCATTGCTGTTGAAAAATGCCTACGTTAATCCATCATTTTCTTTTCTTGGAAATAAATATTCCTGTGGCAACATTGTCTAGAAAGAGTACAGAAAGCCTGAAAACAATTTAGGCTAAAGGTGAAGCCAAGATAGATCTTTTTATTGAACGGATGGGATATTTATACTAGAAGATGCTAAGATTGGGATCTTCAGTAGTCAGCAAATACAGACCTCTAGCCCCTTCTGATAACATAAAGATCAAAATTTATGATAGACTTTAATTCAAATCCTCTGTTGGCTTCTCAAGTCACTAGGGCAGTGGGCTTATTATTTATTTGTTTTAGCAATGCATTTCTTTCTTAGGAAAGAAAGTTCAAACATGCCACAATTTTGATAAGATCACAACATTTATTCACACCACATTGTGCAGAATACACGTGGGATGACTTCTGATCCTATTTTCAGAAAAAGCCAAAGTTTCTTTTGAAATCTACAGTATGTGCTTTGCAGAAAAAGGTCTGGTCAGATATTTCGAATTAGAACTGGGCTGACTTCTGCCTAAAATTTTGGAGGACTCAGGCTTATTCAGCCTCAGAACAACAGCCTGATTCAGCATAAGGCACTGTGGTGTGTTCATGCACCTTTCCAGGTAAATGTGTTTAGACTTTTTGTGCAACTGTTGGCAATAATGAATGGCAAATATTCAAGCTCTGCTCGTATGAAAAGTTCTATCTCTTGGCAAGTTTAAGGGATCAGTGCAACAACTCAATTCTTTGGGACTGATATTTCTAAAGAAAGCAACATTACTTGAAACAGATTGTTGTACGCCGCTTTGTGTGAGATTGGTGGCTATATAATTCTGACAAATAATTTTTTTTAAAAAAAAGATGGTTTCTTGGTGCTCTCCGAGCTTGGTTGTTTTCTTGCAGAAGAGTTTCATTATCCAAACTAAGTAACATCAGCAGTGCTCACACTGGACTAAACCAATAAGCCTTCAAAACCACGCTAGCCACTTAAATCTTTGTGAAATCATTTAGACTCTACTGAGGAGATCCTACAGAATTATCATAGAGTTGCCTCTGCTAATATGGAAATTCAAATGGAGAAAGTTTTTTTTTAAAAAAAAACAATTAAAAGGAAAGCCCTTTTGGGTCTGGAATGATTGCTCCCTCTTTTTATCTCATTTTCATATTTGCTAGGTCTGCTCCAAGAAAGACCCTTGATTGGCAGATCCTTTTCTACCTGCTTCTGCAAATATTTTGAGGTAGCACAATTTCCATTCTGGGTGACTCTGTTCTTAAAAAAAGGAAAGATCCGGAACTTCCATGTTTCCCTGAAAATAAGACCCTGTCTTATATTTTTTTGAACCCTGAAATAAGTGCTTGGCCTTATTGCCATGCACTCAAAAGCCCGATTGGGCTTATTATCAGGGGATGTCTTATTTTGGGGGAAACAGGGTTTATTCCTTCTTTGTCAGTCTTTGTCTTTTTAATGTGACACTAACAAAGAAAGCAGGACAGTTATATACAATTCATGACTTACTCTTGAAATAGTAGTAGTCATTGCTGTTGGTCTCTCAAAGGGATCCAGAACAGTCTACATCATAACAAAGCAAACTTACATTATTTACTGTATATAAAATAATCATGTGAGCCTAGTCAGAACTCTAAGAATACAGCTATAAACCTGACAGTATTGCTAGGTGAAAAAATACATTTTCATTTCAAATGTAATAACTTCAAACTGGTCATAACTTTGCTGCATGGAATTCCCTAGCTGGAGCTGCTATAGTGAACCGACACCACTATCTGACTACTGTATATCCACTTTATAATGACCACACTTGGAATATTGCATCCAGTTTTGGTCACTACGATATAAAAAAAAATGTTGAGACTCTAGAAAGAGTGCAGAGAAGAGCAACAAAGATGATTAGGGGAGTGGAGGTTAAACCATATGAAGAACAGTTGCAGGAATTGGGTATGTCTAGCTTAATGAAAAGACAGACTAGGGGTGACATGATAGCAGTGTTCCAATATCTCAAGGGCTGCCACAAAGAAGAGGGGGATTAAATTATTCTCCAAAGCACCTGAAAGCAGGACAAGAAGCAATGGATGGAAACTAATCAAGGAGAGAACCAACCTAGAACTAAGGAGAAATTTCCTAACAGTTAGAACAATTAATCAGCAGAACGACTTGCCTCCTGAAGTTGTGGGTGCTTCAACACTGGAGGCTTTTAAGAAGAGATTGGACAGCCATTTGTCTGAAATGGTATAAGATTTCCTGCTTGGAATCTCTCACAAAGAGATTCCTCCTGTCAGTTTCAAAGTATTATTTAATGAATGCATGAATACCTGGTCTTTTCAGTACATTGGGAATTTAAGTTTTAGTAACTGGTTCACTGTATTTAGTTCATCATTTAGTACATCCTGTAGGAGCAGAGGAATCCTTGAATTGGGTAGAAACAATGACTGAGACAAAATATATGGAAGTAACCCCCCCCCCAATTCAAAACCATATGATGCTGTGAAACCTATGGATTATTTCTCATTTTTTTCTTGAGAGTAAATCCCACTAAACTGAGCAGGGCTAAGTTTTAATCAGGCTAGCTGGGATATTTCATTTATTACCTAGGGAAACCTTTCGGTATTTCTTCCCACCGGATCTGCTGTTCGAGGACCTGGCCTTGGAGAACAATTCTCGATGCAGCCTATTACTCAACTGATATAAATTACCAGGATGTAGAAGAATTCTGAATCCTTAAGAGGAAAAGGACTTTCCATGCCAGACAAAAGAAGGCCATTTCCCAGAGTAACACAATACTCTAATTGCAGTAAAAGCTCCAATAAAGTGATTCAGCACATTGAAGGTCTAGACGCATAGAAGTCCATTGTTAACATTCAGCCTCTTCGCTCAGAGGAAGCTCACATCATTTCCTTTGCTGGTAGTGGAATTCCCCTCATTGTATACTCTGAGGAGATGCTTATTCTCCTCACCGGTCATAAAAAAATGTCCTTGTAATGGATCTGATAGTACCAACTACCGGTAGCTAAGGCTTCCACTTGGTAATGATTATTATTTTAAAATAATACCATTTCCAGAAAAAAAAATAGACTCAACCCTTTTTCTTACCCCCTCACTCTCAACCCTTGATCCTGTCTCTTTTTTTTTAAAGCAAATGTAAGAGAAATAGATTCTGTGATGTTGCTTCCCTGCATTATTTGTTAAATAGGAAAACATATTCCACTCTTTCTCATATTCAGCCCAGGAAATGTGTTTTAACATATACATTATGTCCTGTTGCAGAGAACATTAGTGTCTCAACAATCAACACTCTTACCTAACTTGCTGAGTGGATCTGATGGGTGGGATACAGTTTTCCATACAGTTCTTATTTATATTTATTTATTTATTTGTTGCATTTTTATGCCGCCCAACTCCCAAGGGACTCTGGGCGGCTTACAACAGAAGTATAAAAACATTAAAACAATATAAATATTAAAAAACGATTTAAAAAGCCATACATACCATTCGTGGCCGGATCTCACAGATTGTAACATTGAGATCAGCGGCCCCAGGCCTGCTGGAAAAGCCAGGTCTTCACAGCTTTCCGGAAGGCCAATAGGGTGGGGGTAGTCCGGATCTCAGGAGGTAACTGGTTCCAGAGAGCTGGGGCAACCACCCTGTGCGACCTCACTGGTCGAGGGGAGGAATGTGGCATAAGGCGGTCACGCAGATAAACTGGTCCTGAGCCATGTAGGGCTTTAAAGGTAACAACCAACACCTTGAATTGTGATCGGAGCGCAATCGGCAACCAGTGCAGCTCGCGAAGGATGGCACTTGTGTGGGTGTACCTTGGCACACCCACGACTGCTCGCGCAGCTGCATTCTGGACCAGTTGTAGTCTCCGGACACTCTTCAAGGGTAGCCCCATGTAGCCCCATCTCATAATGCATTATACTTCAGCTTTCTTCTTCTTTCTTAGAAGAAAGGAAGTAGAGAGTCTGCAATCTCTATTTAAAAGAAATTCTTCCTATTTTTATGTGTACAGCTTTTCTTAATTGATCACAGACATTTTTGAATAGTCTATCTCCTTACACATTTTGCTGACTTCTGACTCCAGGAGGTCCTGGATCAAAAAAAGCCTTAAAGGGGACCTCTTCTCTCTACTGCGCACTCATTGGTTTTCCTCACTTTCAATTCAAAAGTGCCCAAAGGTGAGCACTGGAATAGAGAGCTACAAAAGGATGCTCCTTTGCCTCATTTCTTATTGTTACTTCCATATTTGAAAAAATGCAACACTCAGAGTGCCAACAAATAATAGCAATAGCACTTAGACTTATATACCGCTTCATAGTGCTTTACAGCCCTCTCTAAGTGGTTTACAGAGTTAGCATATTGCCCCCAACAATCTGGGTCCTCATTTTACCCACCTCAGAAGGATGGAAGTCTGAGTCAACTTTGAGCCGGTGAGATTTGAACCGCCGAACTGCAGCTAGCAGTCAGCTGAAGTAGCCAGCAGTGCTGCACTCTAACCACTGCGCCACCTCAGCTCTATAATGAGGAGAACCCTAAAGTGGTATGGTTCTTAGCAGATGTCCTGGGCTTGCATAGGACAGAAAGTCAGATAATTGATCAATCAACACATGAAATAAATTATATTTTATATTCACCTTACCATTCGTGGTCTTGCACCTTCAATTTTATGTGCCTAAAACATACACACACACACAATTGTCTTTGCCATTATCAATAACCTCTGGCTCTGCACCCAAGAGGAGACTGACCAAAAAGCAGAAGCAGTCAGAGGAATATAGAATTATATAGCAATAGCAATAGCACTTAGACTTATATACTGCTTCACAGTGCTTTATAGCATTCTCTAAGTGGTTTATAAATGTCAGCATATTGACCCCAACGATCTGGGTCCTCATTTTATCGACCTCGGAAGGATGGAAGGCTGAGTCAACCTTGAGCCGGTGAGGATCGAACTCCTGGCAGCGAGCTGAATTAGCCTGCAATACTGCATTCTAACCACTGTGCCACCATAGATGTTAATCACAACTCCGTTCATCTGGAGTTAAGACCACAGGGAATGATTGCGAGGGCTGTTGTACAAATCCCTAGTCATGTCTTAGATCCAGTTTACTTATTTATTTATTCTTGTAATGGTCACTCCTGGCAGTGAGCTGAATTAGGCTACATTCTAATCAGGGATGTTAGAACTCATGTCCTCCAATTCCCTGATTAATGCAGTAAGGGCTTGTTCATAATTAGAATCTCATTAGTTCACAGGTAGACCAACGATAGTAGCCAAACAGCACTGTTCCACTGTTCAGTGTTCTTGCTGCCCTTTGAGTTAGAAGGAGAAACTTCTGTCAAATTCATCTCAGGCCATATACACATTCCATACAGATGCCATTCTCCACTATCTAGGTTGGCAAGCCCTTAGGAGAATTTCAATAAGCTAAAAAATATTGCTGGACTCTAGTTCAGGAGACCTGGCAGGTTCGTTGTTTCAAACGGCCAGCAACTCAGGAACTTTTATCTTTATTCGTATTCATTTCATGAATTCAAATCATGTTTATACTTATATGTACTATCTAATACATGTTTGACAAAATAAATAAATAAATAAATAAATAAATAAATAAATAAATAAATAAATAAATAAATAAATGGTAGTGGAATGCAGTGACCAGGACTGGACTGGAGGGGCCATGCACACACTAGCCAGTTGAAGCAAAGGCATTGTCAAGTGTGAAATACAGTGCAACGGCTGGATGATCAGCGCCACTTTTGATGCCAGAGGTTAGAAAACAGAACTTCCGATGCTGAAAAAGAAAGGATAAGCAGAGGTTGCCTGCCTCATGAGTTCAGATAAGCCAAAGACGCATTCTCCAGAATTAGTAAGCAGACTGTTCTAGCCAGAGCAAGCAGGGCACAGTGATGAACCTTGAATTATTTCTGGCCCTGAATGTTAATCTATTAATTATCTATTCATCTATTCTTTTCATTTTTAATCTTCTGTTCAATTGTGTCCAATGAAGGGTCCTTGGTACTCTCTGAGTTTGCTTATTTTCTTGCAGACGTTTCATTACCCAAACTAGGTAACACCATCAGTGCTGGTGATCAGACTAGCACTGATGATGTTACCTAGTTTGGGTAATGAAATGTCTGCAAGAAAATAAGCAAGCTCAGAGAGTACCAAGGACCCCTCATGTCAACCCGGAGCTACAAATATTCTCTTTTATTAATTGTGTCCAACTCTTGGAGGCTGCCCGGACAAGTCCCTGAGGTTTTTTGGAGAAGTGGTTTGTCATTTCCTCCTTCTCAGGGCTGAGAGAGAGAGAATGGGGGAATCCTTGCTCAAGGTCACCCAGATGGCTTGGTGCCTAAGGCAGGACTGGAACTCACTGTCTCCTGGTTTCTAGCCTGATGCCTTAACCACAGCACTAAACTGACTCTCTCCCCTCTTCATAGTAGGTTTCAGAAAGAGAGATAACTCACTCTTTCAAAGCATACTGAATCTTACACAGATCTGCTGAATGATGCCAGTCTGAACAGATTGACAAGATCCAGCATGTGAAACCCAATACTGATATTATAAAGTCATTCACAGGAGTGTATAGTGAATATAAATGGCCTGTAGTTATTTCTCATTCTTCCTGTCCAGTGATACCTTTGCTAAAGTTCTTTCTAAACAGCTCAACAATTCCTACAATTCTGATTCCTTCAATGCATTTGCATTAGTGTAATACTTTCTGGGAGTTCACCTTCCTCTTTTGTTTTGTTTGCTAAATCAAAGGATTAAGCTTTACAACAGCTGTTGATCAGATACAAATGTGGCACAAACGTTAATGGAACCATTCTCCCCCCCCCTTTTAAATTATCTGGAGGAAATACAGCATGTGTATCTGACCTAGTTACACAATGCCTTCTTAGCAGCTTCTTCCTTGTTATTACCCAGAATATCATCACAATATGGTTGCAAATGTATAGATTAGAGCTATTGATCACTGATTAAGACTTATTCTTTGGTTATAAGTAAAAGAGATTCCCAAGTGTTTTATCTAAAATGTTGACAGTTTCATACCCAAGTCATAAATTAAGAGAGGACAAACTGTACTGAAAAAGAAAGATTTGTAGACATTTTTTTTCCTGGAAATAAAATACAATGAGATTGAAATAAAAAGATAATTACTGATTCAAAAGTAGGGCAAGGAATCAAAGCTTACATTATTCTTGTAACCAATAAAACCCCAGAACCACCCCCTATCACAAGAAGAAAAAATACCCCATTTCATCATAGGCAAAGAAAAACTACAACACTTACAAAATGTCCATTGTTCAGGTTATATTTGCTTCAGCAGTTAAAATAATGCATTACATCCTTCAATCCAACATTTTAGAACATTCACTTAATTCTTTACTATTAGATATACCAATAATCAGGGTCCTTTCTTAATGCAACAACTGATACATTTCCATGACGCTTAACTCTATTTTATTTTATAAGAATCTTTTCACCTATTCATTAGGGGTAAATAGATGTGACCTTTTCAGTAACAGAGAATACTGAGCTGTCTGTTCACACATATGTGTCGTGTTAACAAGAAAAATAGCACCTCCAGTCTTGGTATCAGCACTTGTCAAACTTTCAAGGAGGAATTAATTTGTATAATAAAATATTGTCACACAATTCTATTTTCTGACCAGCCAAGATAAGAAGCTATCAATCTGTAACAGAAAGAGTCACATGATAACTACCAGTTGCTCCTTTGCCAACCTGATTCTCTCATAATGCATTATACTTCAGCTTCTCTAAGTTCCTACCCTATTCATTGGCTGGAAATTATGACAAGAAACCAGGATAGAGAAGATACTCCACTAGAAGAGAATATCTGTAGCTCAGGGTTGAACTATGGAGCCCTCTCTGAGCTTGGTTGTTTGCTTGCAGACATCTCATTGCCTGACTAAGTAACTCCATGCTCTAATCATAATGATGATGGTAATGACAGTGCTAGTATGTTGATAACTGATGATGTCGCCTAGTTGGGTAATGAAACATCTGCAAGCTAAAAAAAAAACAAGTTCAGAGAGCACCAAGGACTCCACACGATACCCACTGTTTGGCCTGTTGCATAAAGCCACCATGAGTAAACATTAATACATCCAGTCCAATAAATTATTAATCCCATTTTATATCATCTATCGCCAAGGCAATTCCTTATGGCATTGATTTCTGCTGTGTGAAAAAGTATTTCCTTTTGGTCTTTCCTGAATCCCATGCCAATTACTTACAGTATATGGCATAAACCTTTTTTAAAAAATCTATAAACTTTATAAGGATCTAAATAACTTAGTAGTGGGACCCACCATAAAAATGTCTAGAAAAAAAAATGAACAGTAGATTTTCAAAAGTTTAGCTAAATTGTTTGAGAAATATAATTAGAACTGAATATTATAAGGACTCCATTTGGTGATCTTACATAAATAGGAAAAGTTGATTTAAAAACCATGTATTTTTTTAGCAGTACAGTATTGCATTTAAAGGTTTGCAAGAGGCTATTAATCATACTTGATTTAAGCAACATATTATGTGTTTCCCACTTTTGATCTTTCATTATTCTCCCTTGCCTTCCAGAACAATGCTTTGACATCAGAGGGAAAAGAAAAATAAACCAGAGAAAGCCTTTCTAACATGCCAAACTCTAGTTGTAAATAAATTCCTTGACTTATAATATGCTTTTAGACTCATTTTGTTTGGGATCAGTTCACTCTACAGTACAACTGAACCAATTTTTTTTCAATATTGCCTATTCCTAGTATTTCTAACCATACAGCTGAAAATGTACCCAAAACTGAGCTTATCGAGTTAGGCACTCCCTTCAGAACAAAATACCAATAATTTCAGTGACCCAAAATAGGTTTACATTCAAAATTCGGTGAGAAATTCTATTTAAGCTAGAAAACATGGGATAAATTTATTCATAGTAGGCAGCATGATTTAGCAGAACAAATAGAATAATGAAATCTAATTCTGCATTAAAACTGTGATCATAGTCAAAAGTCAGAAAAATTGCACATTTTTCAGAGTTGCAGAAACTTGAATTTAATTATAAAATTCTGAAAACGTATATAGGTTGAGAGCACCTATCATTTTTCAGGATTTAGGATGCTGAACAACTTTTGATAGGAGATCTGATTTGGTTCTAAATAGTATTTGAGTCATCAACTATATTAATAGTATAATACTGTAATGTATTATACTCAGGAACTCCCACTTCCTCCTATAAGAAATGTCAACAGATAAATAGAACTTAGGAAGTTAGAAAGAACAGTGTATTTCTGCAGATGGGCTAATTTCAAGCTGTTGCATAAACCAAAATAAGAACCAGTATGGAAAAGTGCATCTTTGTGTACATAATAGAAATATTGTGGACCTAACAGACTAATTCTTGAAATTTTCAAGAATAAGTTTTTTTAATAAAAAGTACTCACCAGAAATGATAACCACCTACACTAGGTGTACAAATATCCACTTTTCCTATTCTACACATTTCTGCTCAAGTCTCTACAGTTTTCTTGGGAAAGTTTCTCAGAAGTGGTTTGCCATTGCGTCCTTCTTAGGGCTGAGAGAAAGTGACTGGCTCAAGTCACTCAACTGGCTTTGTGCCCAAAGTGGGACTAGAACTCAAAGTCTCCCACTTTTTAGCCTGTTCTCTTATCCCCTACCCCAAACTGGCTCTTTCTTTGTTATTAATGGTAACTAATAAAAGTTATATAAATAGTGATTTAACTAAAATTTAACTGATGAGATGGTTCCAGCACTATTAATATCCCTTTGCCTATTAATTTTGTTTCAGCTGCTTTTACACTTTTTAATTTTTGTTATTGGTCATGATATTAGATATTTATTGCTTTAGTCTTCTTGTACACCAGATGTTTGTGAGATGGATGGCTAAATAAATCAATAAATCAATATTGTACATAATTCTCATTTTATAAATAACACATTTGAAGTTACAGTAACACATTTAAAACACATTAAAGAGCCGAGGTGGCGCAGTGGTTAGAGTGCAGCACTGCAGGCTACTTCAGCTGACTGCTAGCTGCAGTTCGGTGGTTCAAATCTCACCGGCTCAAGGTTGACTCAGCCTTCCATCCTTCCGAGGTGGGTAGAAATGAGGA
>QLTV01001177.1:4055437-4067511 GCA_003457575.1 Thermophis baileyi | reverse complement strand
TACAGATAATGTCTATTTTTGTGTGCCTGTGTGTAATATGTATGTACACATATGGCATATATACATACAGTAGGATTAAATAGTATATTTTGGATGTTCAGTAGTAGTAAATAGATAGGGAAATTGTATCTCGTTGAGGCCTTTGAGGCGAGGAGAGGGCAGGCACCCTCACCCTAACCCTAACCCCTTCCTAACCCTAACCCTAACCCTTGATGTGAGTGACGTCAAGTTGGCCACGCCCACCCAGTCACATGTCCACCCAGTCACATGATCACCAAGCCACTCCCACCCAGTCACATGACCGTCAAGCCACTCCCACCCAGTCACACGACCATCAAGCCACTCCCACAAAATTAAGCCACGCCCACAAAATTAAGCCACGCCCACAGAGTGGTAGTAAAAAAAATTGGAACCCACCCCTGTCCTACGGTCATTATTCACTGACTCTGTACACACTGTCTCATTAATCTCCATTACATCCTGTTCACCATCTCTTGGCTGGATACCGTTACTTTCTCTTTCCACTAGCTTTCCGCACTTTGGTTTATCTGCCTGCCTGTCATTCTCTTTAACTTCGGCTTCCTCCATTTATCTCATTGTACCTTAGGCAATGACCATGACTCTTAGTACTTACGGGGTTCATTATGAATACCACCTACTCTAACCCCACCAGCTTCGAACCACTCAGGAAGTATACCTTTATTACACCATTCAGGTCTCCTAGGTATACCTCTGTTTGATTGCCTTGGGTTTTTCTTACTCACAGGATACACCCTGTATTTTTCCTCCTTACAAACAGAGCACTCTACATACATCTTGCACTGCTTTGGCTTTGGCTGTGGCGTATGCCACCTAACTAGGTCTGGCATCTTCTGCGACCCTCTGACACTCGCATGCTCCACTCCCCTATGCAACAAATTTACATGATTGTCATGTGTAGGAGCATTCACAAGTGCACATGCACAACTATTCTCATGCCTTCCTAGAACGTACAGGCCATCCTTCTTAACCGCTTGTGCACGTATCTGTCCATTTTTCCTAATTGTATATAGTCCCTCTGCAAACATTATTTCATAACCCTGCCTGTCTAACATGGATATACTCAACAGATTATGCTCTAATGCAGGTACATATAAGACATTGTACAATGTAGCATCTATTTCTGGTACATAAACCTTACCTTCCCCTTTTACATCAGCTCTCTGTCCATCGGCCAGACTAACCCACGTTTGCATTGTTGGTTTCAAATCAGAAAACGCATCTGGATTGTTAACAATATGCTGGCTCACCCCACTGTCCAACAACCAAGTGTTCCTGGTGTGTGCAGTCGTTGATGCTGCCAGGGAAAATGATGCTGGAGAACCGCTCCACATTTGCTGAGTAGTCCTGCACCCGTGTCTCGCTGCTCCTCTGTTCCTCCTCTCAGGACAGCGTCTCTGGAGATGCTCTGTAGAACCACACGTGTAGCATCTCTTCACAAAGTTCACTTTCTCAGCTGATCTGCCACCATCCTGAACCTTTGTAGATGCTGGTCTATGATGAACGCTCTCTCCTCCTTTTCCTGGTCTCCTTTCCAGCCGTTTCTGCTCCTCCTCCAACAATCAACCAGTTAAATATGCCATGGTTAAATCCTGCTCTTGCATGGACTCTAGACTAGTCACAAGAACGTCCCATGAACTGGCCAAGAAACTGAGCACCACATACACCTTGTGGGCCTCTGTAAATGTCATTCCTCTTTCTTCCAACTCAAGGAATGTCCTTCTCATATTCTGCAAATGTGTGGACATACACTCTCCCGGCTTCAGCTGTGCTTTATACAGTCTCTTAGTCAGCAACACTTTACTGCCCGCAGTTTCTCTCACATACACACTGCGCAATGCCTCCCAGCACTCTTTCGCACACTGGAGACCTCTCACGTGTATCAGCTGACTGTCCTCTAAGGCAAGAATTATGCTGGCTAATGCCTTTTCATTTCTTCTCTGGTCCCCATCATCCAGGACTGCTGGTGGATCAGTAACAATTGTCCACAACTCTTCCCTCCGCAGGTACATCTCCATCTTCACATTCCAGGAGAGGTAGTTTGTCTCATTCAGCCGAGACACCAAGACACCTCCTCCCATTACACCGACGGAGGCCATGCTGCCTGCTTTCTTTCACAAGCCACTAACCACTATCAAACCCCATTGCACAACCCCTCTGGCTCTGGTGCAAGATCTCACTGTGTTTCTCTTCTCTCTAGTCTCTCTAGTCACTCTGGCCTTCTCTCTGGACTGGGCCCATAACCTGTCAGAGCATTTACAGTGTGACTACTACCCTGTTTCCCCCCAAATAAGACATCCCCTGATAATAAGCCCAATCGGGCTTTTGAGTGCATAGCAATAAGGCCAAGTGCTTATTTCAGGGTTCAAAAAAATATAAGACAGGGTCTTATTTTTGGGGAAACATGGTATTAGGAGACAACCCAGGACCAAAACACAGCACACAGAGCCTTAGACATTTAACAGTGGTTTATATATAAGATATATACAGAAATATACATGGTAGGCAAATACCTGACAAGCAATCAATCTGCTTCCTAACTCTACACGGAGAACACAGCAATGGATATCGGATACAAGGAGAGAGAATATGCCCTCTCCTGGCAGCTTTATATAAACACCTCTTAAAGTGGTAAAAACCTTTGTGGACCCCTTCTTAGTCTACAACCGGCAATACCAATACTGATTTATCTTCATTGCATCAGCCTTACAGTTGCATCAGCTTTACAGTTGCATCAGCTTTACAGCTGGTCAGCTATTAAATCTCAATACCTTAACATCTTGCCTTGGATGCCATATTTTATGCACCCATTTGAGGTTCATAGTTTCATTTGATTACCGTGTTCTTCCAATACGAGTTGAACATCATGACCCTTAAATTATTTTTAGCACATTTTATCTGAAGAATTGTTCCAACTTTCTCTTTCTACTGCTAATGCAACAATATCTTTTACCTTCACCTCCTCCCAGCTCTTAATACCAACCTGTTGCTTCTATTTTTTCAGAGGGAATTATGAAAAAAGTAGGTTTCTCTCTTCACACTCCTATATTGAGAATACTGGCAACCCCCTATTAACTGGACATTTTATACTCTGCTCTGCTTCTGAAGTTCTTGAAAAATACACAAGGCCTTAACTGCTGTGGAAGATCATGACATGTACCAGAATATGAAAAGGGAAGAGACTTCTCTTGCTTCTGCCTTTCCCTTCCTGGACTTAAAAGTGTGGGAGAAAGGAAGGAAGTGTACAGAAGTGGAAGCAGGAAAAACAACACAGTTCAAAAATAAGCAGAGCTCTTTCCCAATTTTCAAAGAAATTGTTTGGCATGATTCTGAGCCAATCCAATTACAGCTAGAAGAAACTTAGTCTTCAGTTGAGAAAGGAAAAAGGTCCACTTGGATTCCTTTCTAATGTCTTATTTTTCCAGTCTTTCGGATGGAAATGCACAAGCCTTTGATACCAGTTGGTCAAATATACACATTTGTTTTCCATAATCATCTTGCAACTTGTGTGTTATTATTATACAATAATATCAGGCAACTTGTATGTTATCACTAGCATCATTGTTTATGCTTCACCGTAATATACACAGATAGTTTGCATTTTTTACTTAGAGAACTGTATACCAATATTTTAAAAAACGCAAATGTCAAAAAGTGACTGATATTTAGGTCGCATATTCCTGCAAAGTGCAAATATAAATTTAAGTCCATTCTTATGCATCTTTCCCTCTAAGAGCCTTTGGCCTTTGTGTTTCCGTGATATTTGGGAAACAATTTAAGTCTAACCCCTGTGGTTGATGTATATTTCTTTCCAGGTCATTTTTCAGGGCATACAAAAGTGGAATCACCTGCCTGTTACAGATTTTGGGAGCAGGAGAGGAGGAGAGACAATGGAGCCCACAGCTGCAATTGTACAAAGGACTATTTATAAAGAAATGAGTCATAATACGATGACCTTAGCTCTCTCTCTCTCTCTCTCTCTCTCTCTCTCTCTCTCTCTCTCTCTCTCTCTCTCTCTCTCTCTCTCTCTCTCTCCTTTATGGGCCAACTAGACAAATAAATTGTGCCTATAATAGGCCTATTTCAAAATGCTTGCGAAGACAAAAATCTTCTGTCGCCTTGTTTCTAAAATGACAAAAATATGTTTAAAGAACAGTCAAGTAAGTGTCTTTCATGTGGTGAATTTAAGCTATGAATCCTGACATCCTTCTCCAACCATAAAAACAACTGCTGATTTTTCTCACTCAGTTATACAGTAGCTTCCTGGTCAGAAAGATGGTGATGTGGCAAATGAGGAAGAAATAGACACTTGCTACTACACACTCTCTTTTTAAAGATACAAACTACTTTTTTTATAGTATTTACTAGGTGTTTTTAGAAGCAGATACGCTACCATTGTCCAGGTGGGGTATAATCCAGGTATTCTTAGATTATTTCAGCACATAGGAAAATTTTGCAACTGAGGTATAGTTTGATCACAAACTCAGTCTTTGTTATATATTAAATTAGTTCAACTGCTTACTTGTGATGAAGTTGAAAGATTGAGGACTCTATCCTGCAGAAGAAGCACTATAAATGGACTTCTTGATTGTGTTGTTTCTTTGTTGCCTAAGCAACAAAGATTTCCTGGATTTAATGAATTCCTTGTATTTTTTGGCTTGCCCTTCACACTGATCTCCTGGCTCCTGGTTTTGTGCCATGCATCTGATTTCTGGCTTTCTTCTTAGTCAAAAATATTGATTCCATTATCAGTTTTGCTCCTTATTGATTATTCTTTAGCTCCTCATTCTGAGCTTTAGTTTGTTGCAGACTACTGCGTATTCTCAATTCTAGGTTCATTGGTGTTATCTTTCATATCAAACTATTTGTAATTTCAGGGAATAACCTTACTAAATGCCCAGTACTAGATATATGTGGGGAGACACATGGCAACGGTCAACTGTGCACTGAGTTCTAGTCTGTGCTGGAATCAAAATGGAAAAAAAGAAGCAGACGGCAGTTCTTGAATTTTCTCATTGTCAGAAGTAGGTGTGGTGGAATGCAGTCTTGATCCCCAGGAGGGAGGGAGTGCATTCCAGAGGAGCAAAAGACAGAAATTTTTAGATAGTTTGCGAGGGAAAGAGTTAAGATGACTCCTCCCTAGTAGTTCTCAGAGTATATTTTTATTGGTGCAAGTAGTTTTGATTATAAGTGAGAAACAATAAAGAAAACTGCTTAGAAGAACCTCAATGTGTCTTTCTTGGTTTTTAGAGCCTGACAGTAGATGTGCACATGTGTATTTACAATGGTGGGATTCAAAAAAATTTACTACCGGTTCTGTGGGCGTGGCTTGGTGGGTGTGGCGTGGCGTGGTGGGCATGGCATGGTGGGCGTGGCAGGGGAAGGATACTGTAAAATCTCCATTCCCTCCCCACTCCAGGGGAAGGTTACTGCAAAATCCCCATTTCCTCCCGATCAGCTGGGACTCGGGAGGCAGAGAATAGATGGGGGCGGGGCCAGTCAGAGGTGGTATTTCCCGGTTCTCCGAACTACTCATAATTTTCGCTACCAGTTCTCCAGAACTGGTCAGAACCTGCTGAATACCACCTCTGATGTGTAACAACTTTACAGTAAGATTCTGTATGTTTAAATTCTCTCTCTCTCTCTCTCTCTCTCTCTCACACACACACACACACACACACACACACACACACACACACACACACACACACACACACACACACACACACTCCCCCTCTTTATTAAAACTTAGTTACAAGAGAGAGAAAACTGGAAGGGGTAAAAATGTCTTATGTGATTCATCAATATGACACTGATTTCATCCGTTAGTCAAACAATCGCACATTATGTCGATTAGATGTTTCATATACCTGTTGCTAAGATACAGGTATGCACTCCGCAACCTTTTACTACAGAAACATTCCACACACACCTCACACACCTTAGTAGCTTCTTTCACAAGTTTAGTTGTAACGATTAGCGAATGGCATATTCCCTAGAGGACCAAAACATTTTGCAGTGGTTCCTATAAACATTTGATCTTCCTCATCAGTAAGTGATTGATGATGTGAGAACAAGCTTTTAAATCCACTGTTCAAGTAGCATTGTTAAAATCAACTCAGCTATAGGAAAAAAAAAACAAATTCTGGCACTCTTATTTTGACTCAAAGAAGAAATGTGAAGTGAAAACCTGTTCTAAGGAAATTTAGATGTGGTGGAGATAGTGAAGGGGCTGTGTTGGTGTGCCATGGTCATCAGTGAAAATACGTGCCAAGCCAACATCTTTTGATGAATGTCTGCTGAACACTTGCAGGAATGAATCCTGTACATATAACCACCATCATAAAAGCTCCTTGCCAATCTTTCATACAATTCATTCACAACAATGCATGTTGGATAAGAGGAGGAAGGCAGTGAGTAGCACTGATGAAGGGTCAGTTTATTTATGTGGGAAGTTAGTCCTGCCTCTAGGCAGAGCAAAGCAATATGTAGCCTCAGAAGCAATTCATTATATATAAACCAAATTTGCAGATAATACTAAGCTGGCAGGAATAGCCAACACCCTAGATGATAGGCTCAAGATGCAGATGGATCTTGACAAACTTGAACACTGGGCCCTATCTAACAAAACGAAATTCAGAGAAAAGTAAAGTCTTACACCTAGGCAAGAAAAACCAAAAGTACACATATAGACTGGGTGAAACCAGGCTTAATAGCAGTAACAGTGAGAGGGATCTTGGAGTCTTAGTGGACAACCAGCTAAATATGAGCCAGCAGTGTGTGGCGGCAGCCAAAAAAGCCAATGCAATCTTAAGTTGCATTAACAGAGGGATACAATCAAGATCAAGTGAGGTACTAATACTACTCTATAAAGCCTTAGAATAAACACCTAGAATAAGGCATCTAGTTTTGGTCACCACACTATAAAAAAAAATATTGAGACTCTAGAAAGAGTGCAGAGAAGAGCAAGATGATTAGGGGACCGGAGGCTAAAACGTATGATGAACATTTGCAAGAACTGGGCATGGCTAGACTAGTAAAGAGAAGGACCAGGGGAGACATGATAGCAGTGTTCCAATATTTGAGGGGCTGCCACAGAGAGGAGGGGGTCAAGCTATACTCCAAAGCACCTGAAGGCCAGACAAGGAATAATGGATAGAGATTCAACCCGGACATAAGGAGAAATTTTCTGACATGAGGTCAATCAACCAATGGAACAGCTTGCCCTTCAGAAGTTGTGGGAGCTTCATCACTGGAAGCTTTTAAGAAGATACTGGACTGCCATCTGTCAGAAATAGTGTAGGTAGGGTCTCCTGCTTGGGCAGGGGGGTGGACTAGATGACCTACAAGGTCCCTTCCAACTCTGTTAATCTGTTAATTTTATCTTATTGACCACTGGGGGCATTAAGAGTAGAGATACCAAGTAAGTGAGCATCTCTGTTTCTGTTCAACTTTCACCTGATTGGAAGATGGATATCCTTAACATTCTTACAGGAAGAATAGATTCCATTCGTGTTTCTCAGCATTAGTAAATGCTGGCTGGTAGAATTCTGCAAGTTGAAGCCCACACACCTTAAAGTTGCCAAAGTTGAGAAACACTGGACTATGTCTTCCTTTTTCTTTCTCCCCACCAGGAGGATATAAAACTTAGAAAAGTAACACTGGATCTTTTTGACTGATCAATGAAAGGCATTTGGGCTAGGTTTCTCTCTTGCTTGCTTTTCTGAAATTCCTCAACTACGGTGATTCTGTAAGAATTGCAACATATACAGGAGGCCAAAACAACTGGGCAACAATACAAGATCCCAGGCATGCTTAATCAATCAACAACAAAAATAACCCAATTCGCTACAGATTTTTTTTAACTGAAGCATGTAAAAGAAGCATTATTTTAAACCATAGCATCTGTCTCTAATTGGCTTACTTGCACTCACAAACACATACTTTGCTGAATAAGGAACTCAGTAAATGAGTAGGAAAATTCCAATTAAGGTTACCTTAAATATTGTCTACATATTATATTGAAAAGCAGTGACAACATGTTTCCTGGCTAGTCCTTTATGGAACCCTCCAGCTATTCCTTGCCTTGAAGAGTATAGCAGAGTATATCACATAATCTGTCATGCTAAGCGTCAGTTCTCTCCACCTTGAGGAAAAGATTTTACTTCGTTGCCAGCAGTGGGGTAAAATTCATCAGATGGCTTAGGTAGATGGAAATGAAATGGAGTTAAGAGCTTGGTCTTTGACTCTGACAGCTAAATGACATCAAAGAAATTCTGCCTGTATAGTTTTCTCCTACTAATTTAATTCCTCAGTCATTTATTGAATGCACAGTAAGATTAATAATATATTTAATGTATCACAAAAGAATATACAGAAAATGCAGTGGAGGGTGGTGGCTCACGAGGTTAGAACGCTGGGCTGCCAATCTGCAGGCTCGCGTTCGAGACCCATTGCTGCCGTGGGGCAGAGTGAGCTCCCGTCACATGCTCCAGCTCCTGCCAACCCAGCAGTTCAAAAGCAGGCAACTGCGACAGTGATGAAATCCAATTTTTTTTTACTACCGGTTCTGTGGGCGTGGCTTGGTGGGTGTGGTGTGGCTTGGTGGGCGTGGCTTGGTGGGCATGGCAGGGGAAGGATACTGCAAAATCTCCATTCCCAGCTCACTCCAGGGGAAGGATACTGCAAAATCCCCATTCCCTCCCCACTCCTGGGGGAAGGATATTGCAAAATCTCCATTCCCACCCCACTCTGGGGCCAGCCAGAGGTGGTATTTTCCGGTTCTCCAAACTACTCAAAATTTCCGCTACCAGTTCTCCAGAACCTGTCAGAACCTGCTGGATTTCACCCCTGAACTGCGAGTAGTTTAATGGTACCACTTTGGTGGGCAACTTCAAGGGACACAAAAGGAGCCCACAACTGGATGTTCCCTGGGCAGTGATGATATCACCAGCAAATCCTTTCACCACAGAAGCACTTTGGTGCTTCCAACACAGGAAAAAAAAACACAGAATATACAGGGTTTTTTTTATTTTGATACAAAATTAACAGAACTAAAACTTGAAAAACAGAAAATCTGTTAAGTAGTCCGTCTTCCATAAGAGGTGGAAAGAGAGTAGACCGGAGGCAGAACTTTCTGGTGGTTGCTCCATTGTTATATAGAACATGGTGTATACAGAGGTATACCTAACTCCTTTTCATTTGGTGCAATGAAGACATTTCTTTTTAAATGGCATTTGACACACAAAGCAATGGCAATTTGATGACCATTGTAAACTATATATTGTTGCTTTTATTTAGTTGATTAAATTGAGCTTTCTGGGAATTAGTGGAATATTATTAAGGGATTATATTTATATTTTTACATCATATACCACTCAGAGTTGATCAGATGATTGGCATAGAATTTCTAAAGTAAATAAAATTGTAAACAAACATAATTTTCATTAGTCATATCTCCCTGTAAATCTCCCTATTAGAATAAAATATTTCAAGTTACTGACCTAGGGAAAGATGTATATTTTCATTAAAAGTTACCTTCACTATCACCCAAATATTACAGGAAAATCAACTAATCTATTCTCTCCCTCTTAAAATATTGTATATATTGACGATACTTTCACTATATATTGGAACAGGCTTTAGAATCCAGATGAATTTAAAATTATTTTTTGATCTTGCGTAAAATTTTTATCTCAGTTTTAGCAGCCTTCACCCTCTCAGAAGATACTACACGCTAGTAATATTCACCCAACTTTACATCAAATATTCATTCTGCTCTACAAGCTGATAGAAACTAACATTACAAGCAGTACAGGCACTTCACCTTATCAAGGAAAAAAAGGGAATTGTATATCAAGGTATTCATTCATATCCAAACATAGTGACTTGTGCTAGAAATGCTTCAAGCAAAAAATCAACCCTATTTCCAAATACCCAAATAGAAGTCTCCAATATAGACTTCCCATCTTGGACACTTCTCAGCAATAGCTGGTCTGGTTGAGAAGTTCTAGGGGTTTGTCCACATATCTGGAGGACACCCACATCAGATAAGCCTAACTTAATATATTCTGTAGTCTGACTTACCTGTAATGTAGAGACATCAATAAATTACTTGAGGGGGAAAAAAACCAAACTGCGTTCTGATTACCTGAAAAATAGATCATGTAAAAATCAGGCTTCCTTGTAATAAAAGCAGGTAAGCATTCAATTTGCAATGCACCTTATAGGAATAGGTTTGAACCTTAAATAGATCAGGTGACTACAAGGGGGAATGACCTAAGACCAACAAAAGGAAGCATTTCTCTGGGTTAATAAAAGGTGTAATAAGTTCAAAAAGGAGGAACGATCTATGGATTACTGTAATTTAAACTGGATGTCTATGCCCTATATACCTCTGAATGGTAGTTGAGCAACAACTGGAGATCCAGTTTGGTTTAGTGGTTAAGGCACAGGGCTAGAAAGCAAGAGACCATGACTACATGTCTATGGAGATTCTCATTCATCCAGGTCATGGTTGTCCCAAAGCTGAAAAAGCTCTTGGATGAGAAGCGAAATGTCTTTAAAAAAAAAAACCCCAGAAAGTCCAGTTGCCTCTTTAAAAAACACCTTTGGGACAAGAGACCATGAGTTTAAGTCCAGCCTTGGCCCTGAAAGCCATCTGGGTGACTTTGGGCCAATCACTCTCTCTCAGCCCAACTTACTTCACAGGGTTGTTGATGTGGGGAAAATGAGAGGAGGGAGGTATTGGATAAATTTGCCAGCTTGAGTTATTCGTAAAAATTAAAAAAGGAAATTGATAAATATGAAGATTATTGTCTTCATTCCCTGATTTTTTACTTAATGAGGACCCAGATTGTTGGGGGCAATAGGCTGACTCTGTGAACCGCTTAGAGAGGGCTGTAAAGCACCGTAAAGCGGTATATAAGTCTAAGTGCTATTGCTAGTGCTATTAATGGAAAGAATCTGATTGGCTGTTGTGGTAGGCAGGATGCAGGACCAGATGATCTTGTTTGATCCAAGAGGAATTAATGTGTTTCCATCTGAGCTAAGGTGTAGGAGAATAGAACGGGACCTTCTCTGTTCTATTCTGGTGGTGCAGTGGTTAAAGTCCCGTATTGCACTCTTTCCACTTCCAGGAGTTCGATCCTGACGGGTTCAAGGTTGACCCTTCCTTCCTTCCTTCCTTCCTTCCTTCCTTCCTTCCTTCCTTCCTTCCTTCCTTCCTTCCTTCCTTCCTTCCTTCCTTCCTTTTGAGGTTGGTAAAATGAGGACCCAGATTGTTGGGGGCAATGTATGGACTCTGAAAACTGCTTAGAGAGGGCTGTAAAGCACTATGGGGCAGTATATAAGTCTAAGTGCTATTGTTATCCTCTTCACTTGTTTGCTTCACAAGAGATTCCAGAAAAGGAAACTATATGGATCTAACTAATGCACCAGAAAAAATGCAGCAAAAAGAGCCTATAGTATCTGTTAGATAGTGGGTAGAGATGACAGGAGACAGACTTCCAAGCAGTTCTTTATTTCAGCTCTTGTATCTGCAACCAGCAAAAAGCAGTCTGACAGCTTGCCCTTTTATAGGGAGCTGTCAGATAGACCAGCCAATAGCGTTTGAGCTTTTTCCCGCTCAAACGCTGGACCTGGTTGGAACCATGCAACATAGTTCAAACAGTTAGAACATAACACCCCTCCCCTCCTGGATGGAGCTGTCCAGCATACGTAATCACGCAGGTAGGCGGGGCGTTTTGGAGCACTACTAGACCTGCGCAATACAGATGGTGGTGAGGCAGCGCATACGTAATCACGCAGGTAGGCGGGGCGTTTTGAAGCCCTACTAGACCTGCGCAATTCAGTTGGTGGTGAGGCAGCGGCCTGTGCGCACAGGTCTGCTGTCGCTCCGGGGCCTGAGCATGGAAGCTCCTGGAAGTTACTGGGTGTGGCCTCCATGGCCGAAGGGACCGGTTCGAGGGGAGGACATCGCTGGCTCTCGGCTTCCACAGGTAGGCCTTCCGAGACACCCGGGCTTGAATTAGCGA
>QLTV01001177.1:4029173-4042342 GCA_003457575.1 Thermophis baileyi | reverse complement strand
GGAGAACCACCGCAACATGGTGCCTCCCAACCCTAGCTCCCTTATTCGTCCCAGAAGGATACCAGGGTCAATGGTATCGAAAGCTGCTGAGAGGTCAAGTAGCACCAAGTTAGAGGAATGACCCCCCATCTCGGGCTCGCCAGCGATCATCCATCAGCGCGATCAAGGCAGTTTCAGTGCTGTAGCCAGGCCTGAAGCCAGACTGAAAAGGGTCTAGATAATCCGTTTCATCCAATGACCGTAGGAGCTGACATGCCACCACTTTCTCTACAACCTTTCCCACAAAGGGTAGGTTGGAGACTGGACGAAAGTTCTTTAATTCTGCTGGGTCCAGGGAAGGCTTCTTGAGGAGGGGCATTACAACCGCTCCCTTTAATGGTTGTGGGAAGGACCCCTCTCTCAAGGATGCGTTGACTAAAGCCTGGAGCCAGCCTCGTGTCACCTCCCTGCTGGCCGAAACCAGCCAGGAGGGGCACGGGTCCAACAAACAAGTGGAGGAACTCATCGTTCCTACAGCCTTGTCCACTTCCTCAGGAGTCACAGTTGTGTTGGATATGCTTGCCACCTTCAGTTATTTGTAAAAAAATAATAATAATAAAGGCAAGATACAAACAAACAAACAAGCAAATAAATAAATTAATTGTTCTCTTTACCAAAAAGATAAACTCTAAACTGCAGATAGGTCAATTCAGGAAATAGCTAAAAAAAATCAGCTTTTACTTCTTGGAAGAGCATGCAGAACAGAGCTCATGTTTTGGGGAAGTGCAAGTACTACGAAGAAGGTTTTACATCACTCACCTCCCCTTAATAAAGGCGCTTGACAGGAGATGCCCAGAGGTTTTTCTGCTATGGCACTTTTGGTTGCACAGCCTTGTTGTACTAGAGTCTGTTCATTACAGTTTTCTGATCCACTGACAATGCCCTCATTACACAAAGTCTTCCAGAGCTGATGGAATAAGCCTGGGTGATAAAAAAGATGAGCGTGGATGGACAGTCGAGATGTTTAATGCAAGCGAAGCTCTTAAAGACTGCAATGTGCTTTTTAAAAAAATCTGGGTTGTGTATCTTATTATGTTACACGCACAAAGAGAATTGCTGCATTCCTAAATAGTGCTTTCTTCAGGCAAAAAGAGGGTGTCCTTGTAGTTCTTTTCATCTAACTGGTCACAGGAGAGCTGTTCTGTCTCGTAAGATCAGCCCTTCTCTGATTCTTTCCCTTGTCGCCTTAATTCATTAGCTGACAGCTTTTAACCTTTCTTCTGCGTTCGCCTTTCACCTACATAATTCTTTCTGGGCTTCTGTTTAAAATTTACTGATCTTGGTCAAGCGTAATCTAATCTTATCTCCCTCTCATCCTTTATGCTGGGTTGAATAGATTTTTGTCTCTTTTAACATTATCTTACAAAAGAAATTCTCTCTTCCTTGAGGAGCCCCGAACACAGCCTAAACTAATATAGATAAATGGGCTGGAAATGAATTATTTATCAAAGTACAAAGACATTTTTTTATAAAAGGGTAATAACTAGAAATTATTGTCCAGCGATGCAAAAGTCCATTGTCACTTTTTAAACCCCTACCTAGAGCAGGTCTTTCTTTTTTTCTCCCCTTGTATGGTTTTACACAAAGCAAGTATTATTGCTTGTAGCCCAAAGCAAAGCTTCCCTTTTGCAGAATACAGGTTAAATGTAATGGGGACTTGTGAAAGGCATCACTGGAAATCTGCACACTAGGCTACAATTTAATTAACATTGCTAAAAGCAGTAACAGCAATAGCACTTAGACTTATATACCACTTCACAGTGCTTTTACAGCCTTCTCTAAGCGGTTTACAGAGTCAGCATAATTGCCCCCAACAATCTGGGTCCTCATTTTACCCACCTTGGAAGGACGGAAGGCTGAGTCAACCTTGAGCCTGGTGAGATTCGAACTGCCAAATTGCAGGCAGCCGGCAGTCAGCAGAAGTAGCACAAATGGCACCCAGGAAAATCTCTAGATTGCAGTCACATTGCTATGACATAAAAATCTGTGTTTTTGAAGAGAGTAGAACATGGACTTTTAAACTAAATAATTCCAGTCTTTGAGACCATTCAAAAATATTTAAGGGTGCTTTAGAGCCACTAGGGCATAGCTTTTCTAGAATCCCATCAAAGTGGAATTAAAATGGGTTCGGTGTTATGTAGAATACAAGGCCAGATTTGGTACCTGCTAACAAGAGGGGATATCATGTAAGAAAAGCAATAAAGGCGGGAATTGGTGATTATAGTTTTTGAGCCGAAAAAACCCTAATCTGCAAAAGAACGCGAGAGGAACTAATGGCCGAGGGAGATGGTAAAGTCCTCTTATGCCAATATTTTCCAGCAAAGTCTGGACTATTATCAGTCAGAGATCATTTAATTTGGTTTCCGGTCCTGATGAGAAGGAAGATGGTCTTGGCAACCTAAATGGAAAGTGTCCTAGCATGAACATCATCCAAAGCAAAATTAGACCATATTAGCAGGTGACGGGTGCGGGGTGGACTCCTTAGTGGGTAAAATCCCTTTCAAGACACAGTCTATCTCCCTGCACTAGTAAATCGTGACTTCCTCTTCACACTTGTTGCTCTTCTTTGCCAAGCATTGCTCCTAGGGAATTGGAGATAAATTGCTCCTTGATTAATCTCTCTTTTTTTCCCTACCAAAGCTAATGAGGAGGAGAGAGAGAGAAAGAAATGGAATTACAGATTTATTTTCTTGTTAATTTCGTAACGACATAATGCTGTTTCATTAGAGAAGGAAAAAAACCTATCATCATAAAAAGAATTACCTACCAGTACTCAATATAAAACAGTTACTGGAGCAGAAGCCCTAACACTTTTAATTAAAATGTACCATCGCCCTTACTAGCACCCTATGTCCCTTGACTTCTCACACTGGCATCCTTTCAAATCATCATAATTCAGATCTGAGAAGGAATTTCACAGAAACTTCTGAAATAAAAGGTGCAAAACTTTAGAGCAATGTTTCACTTGGGTGAAGCATTAAGTGAAACATATCTACCAGGGGTAGGTTCTAACTTACCTCACTGCCAGTTCGCTTCCTCCCACGCTGTGTGGCCGCACTGCGTGGGTGCGCGCATGCGCATGTGCAGTGCAAAAAAATAAAAAAAATAAAAAAATAAAAAAAATGCTGAAAACAAGATGGCGACGCATGCGCAGTGCTGGAAACTCAGCTTCTGTGCATGCGCAGAAGAATTTAAAAAAAATTTTTTTTAAAAAAAGATGGCGGCGCCCACAGACTGGCACCAACTGAACCGGATCCGTGACGTCATCGTGACATCACCAGCGGGTCGCTACCGGTTCAGGCGAACCGGTCCGAACTGGGAGGAACCCACCTCTGATACCTACCAAGTTGAGGACAAGACTGCCCATTACGGTCGTAAATCACAATGGTTGTAAAAAGGGTCAGTCACCTGACTGATGCAATTTTATGATTTTTTTTTGTGGTGGTTGTTAAGAGAATGCCACAGTCACTAAGCAAACCAAAAGTTTATTATGGGTGCAGTTTTGGCAAAAAACAGAAGGAGGTGCTGGTTTTTTAGCAAAACCATACTAAAACATGGTCATGTGACTGTGGGATGTTGCAAATGGCTGTAATGTGGCTATGTCGCCAAGCATCTGAAATGCAATCACAAGAACATGGGGAGCAACTGTCAGAACTTTGATCTGGGTCACGAGTCCCCTTTTTCAGATTGTAACTTGATGGAGTACCTGTATTTCCCACTAAGTGACAGGTTGAAAGTCAAGGAGTGCCTGTATTCCCCACTTCTAACCATAAAATTATAGCCGTTGAGTATTGTTTCGCTTAGCATGGTTTCTGAAACATCCTCCATCAAATCCGGTGTTTTATTACATGCAGTGCGCGCAAAGCAGCCTCTAGTAGCTCCTGGTTGTGCTGGGTCAGAGGCCATAGAAACTTGCTGTGACTAATTTGCAAGGTATTTAGATAGAAATGAATTGAAGATTGATAATCAATAAAAATAAGGATGAGGGGTAATGTGATAGCAATGTTCCAATATCTAAAGGGCTGCCACAAAGAAGAGGGGGTCAAGCACCTGAAGGCAGGACAAGAAGGAATGGATGGAAACTAATTGAGGAACCAACCTAGAACTGAAGAGAAATTTCCTGACAGTTAGAACAATTAATCAGTGGAACGATTTTCCTCCAGACGTTGTGGGTGCTCCAACACTGGAGGCTTTCAGAAACAGACTGGACAACCATTTGTCTGAAATAGTATAGGGCAGGGGTCCCCAACCTCCGGTCTGTGGTCCACTACTGGGCGTGGCCTATTTGCAACTGGGCTGTGTGAGCGTGCATGTGCACAGCTTGACTCATGCAAGCAGCGGACTGGCATGCATGTGTACAGTTCAACTTGTGCAAGTGGCAGGCTGGCGTGCATGCATTCGCAGCTCAAGTTGAACTGTGTGTGTATGGACATACATTCCGCCCGCTGCTCGCGCATGTTGAGCTGCGTGCGCACACATGCATGATGGCCTGCTACTCAGATAGCCAGGTTCCCCTCTCCCCCTGCCAGCCGGGCCACCAAGCCGCAAACGTTGGGGACCACTAGTATAGGGTTTCCTGCCTCAGCAGCAGTGGTGCGTTGCTGCCGGTTCGGACCAGTTTGCCCGTACCGGTGGTGGAAATTTCCACCCGCTCACAGAACCGGCAGCGACGGCCGGCTGTCCACGCCCCCGAACCGGTCACCGCAGCTGGCAAAGAACCCTGTCCATGCCCCCGAACCGGTCACCGCAGCTGGCAAAGAACCCTCTGCGCATGCGCAGAGGCTTCTGCGCATGAGCAGAGGGTCATTTCCCCGACGTGACACGCACTTCCATCACGATGCGAACCAGTAGGGAAGGTAAGTGGAACCCACCCCTGCTCAGCAGGGCTTGGGCTAGAAGACCTTCAAGGTCCCTTCCAACTCTGTTATTCTGTTAATCGTGATGATCCGCATGAGGATAGGCTATACCATGAATAGGTGGAAACGCAGCTTTTATTTTTTTATTATTATTAAATTTATGCTCCATCTTTTGGTTATACAACTCTCTTTTCTTCAATTAAAAATTTCTTATTAAAAAGATGATCATGAAAAAAAAATAAAAACTAATACAAACTGAACAAATAAAAGAAGAAAAAGAAAAAATAGAAAGTGCAGAAAAGGAAAAAAAATTGAAAAGAAAGTAAAATAATAATATAGTAAAGAAAAAAGAAATATATAAAAAAGCGACTTCCCCCTTCATTACAACACGTATAAACAATTTTTAACTTGTCACCTTGGTCAGACATTACGTGTGATGTTTTAATAGCCAGGAGAGATATTTCAGCAAAAGTCGATGGATGGAAACTAATCAAGGAGAGAAGCAACCTAGAACTAAGGAGAAATTTTTAAACTAATGGAACAACTTGCTTCAAAAGTTGTGGGTGCTTCTTCACTGGAGGCTTTCAAAAAGAGACTGGACAGCCATTTGTCTGAAATAGTATAGAGTCTCCTGCTCGAGGAGGGGGTTGGACTAGAAGACCTCCAAGGTCCCTTCCAACTCTATTGTTTTATGTTCTATGTTCTAAGTATAATATACTTAGCACTGCTAAGAAATCTGACATTTTATTTTGGACCAGTTGTAATTTGTGTAGATTTTCAACTAGCACTGGATTAAATGGGGGGGGGACAAAAAAACAGTAAACCAGGACTGAATTGTATATTCACCTAGAGACTGAATAGATTCAGGCAGATCCATTGCCTAGAATTAAGTGGAAGGTTCTGGCAGCCCTTGGCTGATTCTGAAATGCAAAGCAGGAGCTGATGTGGTTGGTTGGAACTTGGATGGAAGATAACCAAGAAAGCTACATGATGGTGGAGGCAAGTTGGGGAAAAATTCTAGTAGATTCATGGTAAACTGCAAGTTGATTGTGACCAAGAAAAGGACATGGATGTTCTATAAGAACATCTTATGTTATAAGAGCCGAGGTGGCGCAGTGGTTAGAGTGCAGTACTGCAGGCTATTTCAGCTGACTGCTAGCTACAGTTCAGCAGTTCAAATCTCACCGGCTCAAGGTTGACTCAGCCTTCCATCCTTCCGAGGTGGTAAAATGAGGACCCAGATTTTGGGGGGCAATATGCTGACTCTGTGAACCGCTTAGAGAGGGCTGTAAAGCACTATAAAGTGGTAAATAAGTCTAAGTGCTATTGCTATTGCTATATCGGTGATGGCAAACCTATGGCACACGTGCCACAGGTGGCACGTGGAGCCATATCTGAGGGCACGTGAGGCGTTGCCTTATATCAGCTCCAGCGCACATGCGCGCGCTGGCCAGCTGATTTTCGGCCCTCTTTTTGGCTGTTTTCGCTCTCCCCAGGCTTCAGGAAAGCCTCCTGAACCCTGGGGACAGTGAAAAATGGCCAAACGGGCCAAACGGAAGTTTGGAAGTGAACTCCGAACTTCCGGTTTGCCCGTTTTTCGCTGTCCCAGGCTTCAGTGAGGCCTGTGCGCATGCGCAGGGCAGCGGGGGGTGGGTGGGGGTTGTGCGCATGCGCAGGGGGCAGTGCGGGGGAGGGCATGGGTGTGGGCATGCGCGCGCGCTAGCGCACGCACACCCACCCTTTTGGCACGCGAGCCATAAAAGGTTCACCATCACTGTTCTATATTGTTACCACAACTTGAGCTCTACCCAAAAGGCCCCCTATAGTGGTTTTTTTTACAAACTCTAAGGCAAAAATCAATCATTTTATCACTGTGCACATCATATATTTAAGAACACAAACATAAACTAAGTAATATGGCTATTTATCAGCCATTTTAAATATCTGTCATAATCCCTAAATGTGTGGTTAGTTTGGCAATATTGCATTAGCCTAAGAAGTCTTTTCTAACTTCTACTAATAGACATAACTTATTTTGAAGTAACCTAACTGGAATATTACCTTTTTTTACACTTTCTTGACCTACATACAAAGAAATATAACATTAAATACATCAATAGTCACATCTTTCCAATTTTGAAATGCCGCAGTTAACATAGTATGTGAATTCAGCTTATTGTATAAGTTATTTTATTAAATTATTTTCATCTTGTAATAAGAAGCAAACAATTACCATCACTCCATTTCTGGTATTAGCAATTATTTTCTAGTTGAGGAAGTATAGTTATGCCTTACTCGTACAGGTGGTCAAATCCGACTCTTCTTTCTAATGCAATGGTCTAGCAACAGAAGAATGGGTAACCACATTTGTTTCAAAGGCCATTATTAGAAATTTTGTCAGTGTAATTAGCAATTAAGGTATATGGAACAATTTGATCTGATTCAAATCATTGATTTGATTCAACTCGTTGATTTACTCCAATTTGAACTGAGTTGGGAAATCAAGTAGATTTTCTTTTCTGGATCATTTTTTTTTTGAAAGACATCTAACTTGATAATTGCGTTCTTAATCAGATGTGAAATGTCTGTCTGAGTTAGCGTTCCAGCTGAATCACATTTGAATCACCTTTCTGAATTAAAAGCATCCGTGGGACTTAATAGCTACTATTTTGTAAGCAAAGCCAAAGGTCCTTAGGATAACACTTTTTAATAATTAATTCTGCATACTTGCTTGGAGAAAGAATCACTGAATCTAGGTTGCCTTCTGCCTGCCCTTGCCTGTTTATTGTTTTATTCTCTTGGACTATATTTTTTAATCTGCTCCTAGTTTTTTAGTTAATCCAATAGTAGACTATTTCTAGAAGAGTACAAGATTTACAGAAAAACCAACTTGGGCAAAGACCCCTTTTCTTTCTACATATTACAAAAAAAAACGTTAACAAAGCAAAACAACCTTTGGGTTGATGTGTCCCTGTAGTAAGCAAGTTGTTCATGCTCTACTTTGTCTTGTTATATTGTTTTTGTTAGCATTATTGTAACCAGATGCAGTCTGTGCATAATTCTTTGAAGCTGTGGTTGTAACATTTGATGTTCCAATAACCTGAGGAGGCAGAGGAGAGGAGAATAATAAAAATGCATTTCAAATGCCAAGAGTCGTTCCAGCCCTCCCTCACCCCCAGTTATGTTGTCAGAAATCCAAAAAAAACGAGAAACTCATTATGAAAAGACATGTCTTCTTCTCATTATGAAGGTTTGCAAAGAGACAGACTGGCCAGTATGGCACAACTTCCAACATCAATGTAGGGAATCTAAACACCTACTCAGAAATCTGCCTGTATTGCATACCTGCATCCTATTAGCACCTGCAATCTAAGGCAAGGCTCACTGGAACTCATATTTGTCCTAGCAGCATTCCTATGTCCTCCTGAGATTTAGGGTGGCTCATTATGTATACTCCTTGATTTATGTCCATTCATTTAGCAACTCTTCAAAGTTAGAACAGCACTGAAAAAAAATACTTATGACTGGTCTACACACTTCTTAACAGTGCAGCTTGCCTATGGTCACTTGATTGTGATTTGGGCACTTGGCAAGTAGCAGGTGTTTACAATGGTTGTAGCATCCCAGAGTCATGTTGTCGCTATTTGCAACATTCCCAGCTGTTTTCCAACAAGCAAAGCCAATGGGGAAGCCCACAGAAAGTTTCAAGTCACGGTCACATGATGTCTCGCTTGATGAATGTGGCAAAAAAGATTGTAAAATTGGGTGTGGTCATGTAATGCCTCGTGTAATGACTGCACTGCTTAACAATGAATTTCCCAGTCCCAGTTGTGGTCATAAATTGACGAGTACCTCTATATAGATGAGTGAACCTGGAAAAAAGCAGAAAGAGAGACTAGTTGTTTTCTCCACCCTGTAGTACTCTTTGGATTATGAGTGCATTTATTTGTCAGCAATTTGACTCTTGCACTTGGGAAAGGGATGAGGCAGCCTCCTTCTTGTATGCCAATAAGAGAATGTAACTGAAAGTTTTTAAGAAGACATTGGACAACCATTTGTCTGAAATGGTATAGGCTATAGGGTATAGGAGATCGGACTAGAAGTCCTCCAAGGTCCTTTACAACTCTGTAATTCTGTTATTCTGTTAACTGTGGATGGCAATGGATTCCTTTTGGGTATCAGTGCTATGCATGGGGGATCCTACACAGGGCAGTGAACTTTCTGGAGAGAAGATGGAACCACCAGCCTCTCCCTCATGCTTTCTTGGCTTTCATCAAAGCACAGATGTTGCAGTGGGACTCTGCCATTGAATAAGGCCACTTGCCAGCATAAATTTGGGAGGGGGAGGCCAAGTGAATACTCATAGACACTAAAGAAAAACTTGAAGTCCAGGGCACTTTTGACAATTCAATGTCATACCAATGATGCATTATGCACAATGTCCCAAAGATGCTTTTTTTCAGAAGGCATTGGGACTTTCTTGATTTTTTTTCCATTGAAAACATTCAGCTTCTCATCCAAGAAGCTTCTTCAGAACTGAAAGTCCAGTTGCCTTGTGAAAATGTTTGAGAATCTCCATAGATATTATGCAGAATGGTATTCCTGGATCAGTCTCCTGCTTTTCTAAAAATTATCTGGTGTAGGGAACTTGGTAGGGACAGTAGAACAGATGACAGAAAGGGCTTTTTAATCCAGTTATTAAATAAAGGCCAGACTCAAGAGAGCTTAAATTTGGAACTAGGATACCAGAATAGCTTTACTTATCTCTGCCTAAAAAATAAATGTACAGTATCTGATGGGTAGTGTAGAGATGGGTATAAGATGGACAAAGGTTTTTAGGCTACTTTTATTTTAAAGACCACGGATAACATATTACATGGATTAACACCCCTCTCCCATAAAGCAAATAAGAAGTGTGACCCTTTAATTAGAAGAGAACATGCTATAATCCATACAAAGGGTTACAATTACTTACAGTGGATGCAGAATTGCTTGTCCACTCAGGATGGAGGGAGAAAAAAAAATATCATCAAAACAAAACAAAAAGAATTTTGAGAAGATTCAGGTTAATATTAATAAGCGCTAAATGTCAAGCCTTTCACATTGCTAGGCACCTAGCCTTTAAGCACGCTGATGAATGGGAGGAAACTGAAAGAAAGAGGGGGAAATGTTAATTGAAATTAAAATAGCATTAAAAATTCTGCTTCAGAAGATGAGAATTTCTTTTGTGCACCATATAATGGGAAGAAGGAAACCTCAGACTTCAAAGCTCTCCAAAATTCAACAACATTGACAATTTACTGCCACTACTTAATCTCTCAGCCTTTTTATATTAAAACCTTGGCTTGGCACAAGACAGTCATTGGTGGCGCTGACTGTAAACTAATGAAATTTGTTATCAGTGGTTTTTTTTTTAAAGTCTCCCTTTACTTAAGGAACAAAGTGGCCTTAAAAATGCAGCTTTTAAGCCCTATGTTATCCTTAAGGCAAGCCCCCACATTTTAAACACAAAATAATTCATCTGAGGATCCAAAGATACATGTTGAGTTTCAGCAGACTAAGAAGTGGTCTTAGAGGGTAAAGCTATCAACCAAGGGCACATGCTTCAAACATAAATGTCTATCAATAATTAATCAATAGTATTCTCCTCTCCTCTCCTCTCCTCTCCTCTCTTCTTTTCTCTTTTCTCTTTTCTCTTTTCTCTTTTCTCTTTTCTCTTCTCTTCTCTTCTCTTCTTTTCTCTTTTCTTTTCTTTTCTCTTCTATTTTCTCTTCTCTTCCCTTCCACTCCACTCCACTCCACTCCACTCCACTCCACTCCACTCCACTCCACTCCACTCCATTCCATTCCATTCCATTCCATTCCATTCCATTCCATTCCATTCTATTGGTCTGCCATCTTTTTGAACACTTGGTTGGAGCTGAAATGTACTGACTTGTTCCTTTAACAGATCTGCCTTGGGTTATACAGGTAGTACTCAATTTACAGCCATTGGTTTAGTAACCATTCGAAGTAACAGCACACTGAAAAAAGTTATTTATGATCATTTTTCACACTTACAACTGTTGCAGCATCCCTAAGTCCTTTAGAAGGATTTGATAGGTTGATAAAAATGCCAAATCCATTCTAACCATCTGACTGACTGTTCAATGAATCATAATAAACCCAATAATAATAGTGAAGACAGTAATAATAAATTATTATTTATTATTTGCAAAACGTGAAACAGCTTACATCCTGTGATGATACCTTTAACACCATCAAATAACAATATCTACCTGTCCTGGGTCCTTTGATAGAACTCAATAGGTGGATAAAAATGCCAAATCTAGTCTAAACATCTGGCTGATTGTTCAATGAACCATAATAAACTCAATAATAATAGTGAAGACAGTAATAATAAGGAATATGTTAATTGATAACTACTCAGAATTTAGATTCTTTGCATCAAATTGATCCTGAGCCTTAATTAAGGGGAAAAAGTAGATACATGAGATGCGTATCTATAAATATCTCCCACTCTGAACTGTATGGATCAATGCAACTTTTATTTTAAGGAAGCAAAATAATATTCTTATTATGTAGTACTCCTCTTACACTTATATAAAATCCCTTTTTAATATCCTAGCTTTCATAAACGCTATTGCAAATTTTCCTTGTTCTTGTTTCCTTCTGCTGTTTAGCCTGAGATCAAAAGAGGATCCCAGCTGATCTTATGCTATATGAAATGTACCTTTACAAAAGTTGATAATGATTTCTGTATTTATTATATATTGCCTCAGATGAAGAGTTAGAACAGTGGTGTCAAACTCAAGGCCTGGGGGCCAGATCCAGCCTGCGGGGTGCTTAGATTTGGCCCACGGGGCCTCCCTGGAAACAGCAAAGGACAGGCCCATGGTGTGTCTGCCAGTGAAAATGGAGCTCAGGAGGGCTGTGGGAGGCTCTCCCGAGCTCTGTTTTCGCTGGTAGAGGGTTGCAGGAAGCTTGGGCCACCACAGTCGCCCCCGACTTGAGTGATGTCAAGCTGGCCATGTCCACCCTGGCCATGCCCACCCTGGCGCCCCAAGGTCAAACACAACCCTGATGCCGCCCTCAATGAAATCAAGTTTGACACCCCTAAGTTAGAAGAACAGGTAAGCCTAGTTTCATATGGCATGTTAACCAGGCCAATTTTGTTCCCCTGATCACAGCTTTCAGCTGTGGTCCCTTTCCAGTAGGTGTCAGTCCAAGTGTGCATTTTGCACCCTCACAGAGGTTCCTGGTGCTTCTGGTCACTTGGGTGTCATAATGGGATAAGGCATGCAAGTATAGTTCGTGTATTACATTTGATATTAGCCCAGAGGATTATCATCAAACCAGATGGCTTGACTGGAATCTGGCCATGATAGTCTCAGTATTCAAATAAGGCCATCTGGTTTTTGAGTGCTAACCTTGCACCCAGCCTGTCTCACGGATTGTCCCTCTCCGCTCCTTAAGCTTCAGAATCATTAGTCCTATTAGCACAGAATTCAGCACTTGGAGATTTTGTTCAGATGAACCTATAGAAGAAGAGTGCAAAGTATTACATTTGCAAGTTAGGAAAATTTGTGATCACGAATCTGTTCAGCTGATTTTAGATGGTGCTAGAAAGAACAGTCACTTTAGAATACATAAGCTGGTTTTTAAAGGTCTAATATTGATGGCAGTCCAGTTTCACACTGAGAATTTTTTATTGCATCCTGCAGTCAAGGAAAAATATATCTGCTTTTTCTTCTCTCTTCTCCATCTTCTCCCATCCCTGCATAGTGTTTTCAGAAGACCTGGCATTTTATGAACACAGGTAGCTTACATGGATTTAGCACAATGAAATATGTAAATAATCCAGGAACAACCCAGGAAAAACACTGAGGTTCTTTGTCCAGAAGACTGCAGTGCTAGGAACAGCATTCAATACCATCATTCCAGATATTCTTCTAACTAAACTAAATCAGCTAGCTGTACCTGACCACACTTGTAAATGGACCATAAGCTTCCTAACAAGACAGTAAGCAGCAGGTGAAGCTAGGCAAAATCACATCAGATACCTGTACAATTAGCACAGGAGCCCCCCCAGGGCTGTGTGCTCTCTCCACTTCTCTTCTCTCTATACACCAATGACTGCATCTCAAAAGATCCCTCTGATAGCACTATAGCACTTAGACTTATATACCACTTCACAGTGCTTTACAGCCCACTCTAAGCGGTTCACAGATTCAGCATGTTGCCCCCAACATTCTTGATCCTCTTTTTACCTAC
>QLTV01001177.1:3979840-3992696 GCA_003457575.1 Thermophis baileyi | reverse complement strand
GAAATAAAGAGTCAGTGTGGTGGTTAAAGTGCCAGACTAGAAACCAGGAGATCATGAATACTAGTCCTCCCTTAGACAGCCTGCTCACTCTCAGCCAATACAAATCTCAGGGTTATTTTTGTGGGGAATAGAACAGTGGTTCTCAACCTTCCTAATGCCGCGACCCCCTCCCCGCTGCCACAACCCCCACCCCGCCGCCGCAACCTCCCCCACCCCCTCCCCGTGCACGATGAATTGACAAAGGGGGTGTAGCACCAAGATGGTAGGCTAGCGTGCACTTAGGCGACCCTTGTGAAAGGGTCGTTCGACCCCCAAAGGGGTCGTGACCCACAGGTTGAGAACCGCTGCTGTAGAAGAATAACAGAATGACAGAATGACAGAGTTGGAAGGGAGCTTGGAGGCCTTTTAGTCCAACCCCCTGCTCAAACAGGAAACCTTATACCATTTCAGACAAATGGTTGTCCAATCTCTTCTTTAAAATCTCCAGTGTTGGAACACTCACTACTTCTGGAGGCAAGTCGTTCCATTGGTGAATTGTTCTAATTGTCAGGAGATTTCTCCTTAGTTCTAGGTTGGTTCTCTCCTTGATTAGTTTCCATCCATTGCTTCTTGTTCTGCCTGCAGGTGCTTTGGAGAATAGCTTGACTCCCTCTTCTTTGTGGCAGCCCCTTAGATATTGGAAAACTGCTATCATGTCCCCCTTCATTCACTAGAGGTACCTAATTCTCATTTGTTCTGAAATCTATCATATGGGAACACTTTCCAATGTTGAGACTTATATATAATGTGGATGAAAATAATTTAATGAAACTGCCAATCCTTGCATATTTGTCACTGTGCATTGTTAGGGCTACAACTCCAATGTTTACCCATTGACTAAAGGGAAATATGCATGGGCAGCAGCTATCAAGGCTAGATAAAATCAAAAGTTGAGATTACACTGAGTTATGGAATAATGCATTAGATACATTCCATGTCAGTGGAGACAATAGGTTTCCCTTGAGAATCCATTGCTGGAATCCTTGTTCTGTCTTATGTATAGGTAAGCAGCTGGGTTTGCAATATAAGTATTCTTTTCACAATCTTGGGCAATAGGTCTCTTTTCAGAGTTTATCGTGTGTGTGTGTGTGTGTGTGTGTGTGTGTGTGTGTGTGTGTGTGTGTGTGTGTGTGTGTGTGTGTGTGTGTGTGTGTGTGTGTGCGCGCGCGCGCGCGCGCACCAAATCTGGCCTTGTGTTTATGTTCGCAACAGTTTTAGAAGCCAGCTTTTATAGCTCTCTCTCTCTGTGTATGTGTGTGTGTGTGCGTATACCGGTTTATATGTGTATGTTTGGGAATAAAGCTCATTTGCTCTTATTACTATGCTACCTTTTGGCAGAGATTTTTATTTTCATTTTTATTTTAATGTAAAACAGGAAGTCTGGTTTCAGTAAGTCTTATCTTTTGTTTATAGCTAGATAAAAGCAAAAAAAAAAAAAAGGAATGTTTGAGTTCACAGAGTAAAGCTGATACTTTGGCGTACAATCTCCAAACTTCTAATTGCACAAAAAGAAATTCTATGTTGGCTCTATTCCAGCTAATAAAAATAAGAATCCATGTGACCAGCATTAAATACATGGTCAGTATTAGAGAGTGGCATTCAGTTGCAATGCTCCATTATTCCCGACTTCCTGAGAAGAGTCTGAATGTTATTGTCTCTTAGAGATAATTTTAGAAGTCTAGAAAGGAAACAAGGACTCTAACACATCCCCTCCAGCAGCCCATGTTCAGATCAGAAGCAAAGCCCACCCTCCCTCGCACTGATGATATTACCTAGTTGGGTTATGAAATGTCTGCCAGCAAACAAACAACCTCAGACAGCACCAAAGACTCCCGAGTTCAACCCTGAGCTGCAGATATTCTCTTTTACTGGAATAGAAAGAGAATTAGAAATGTTTTTTCTCCTAGAAATATACTTTTCTTAACATCTTAAATGTATAATAGGAAAAACCCAATGATTTATAATAGGAATTCAGTGAGTGATCAACAATTGACACAGTTTGCCAAACAGGCATCCAACCTCAGATGCCTGCTTTTATCACAATGAGAAGCTGTTGAAGTAAAGATGGGGAACACATGCAGTAAAAAAACATTTTGGCTGTTGGAAATCAAGATCTCAGTTGATAAGTGGGCTGAGGGAGGAGGAGGAGGAGATGCTGCTAAATATGTGGCAACTGCCACAACTGGATAAAAACCATGGTGGGAAGTTACAGGGTTTCTTTCAAAGGTAGGTTCCTGAAGACTCATTGAGACTCAATATTAAATGTTTCAAGAGACATTATTCCTCTCTCAGTTCCAAGGAAAATTTCTACTGATGTAGAGTTCTTGTTGAGAACATATCCACTCTCTTTTAAGATCAACTACCTGTTATGCCAAAATAGGTAGTTTCCAAGTGAGCCGTTTAAAAAAAAAAACTTTAATATCAGGGTAGGGAAGACTGTTCCAGATACGGACTATTGTACGAGAGAAATGAAGGATTTAATTTCATCTCTCTACCTTTCCCCCCACCCCTCACCACTTTCCACACCCTCCAATAATGTTTTTTTCTTTTTCATATTTAATCCTTTCAGTGTGGGAAAATTTCAAAATATATTTTAGATCTGAAGACTTAAGCCATATTGTTTCCATGCAAATTATTAAAACCTTCAACATCATCTGCCTTTCTGGTCTAAGAATAGGAATTACAATTGTTAGTGGCTAAGGCACCAGGCTAGAATAACAGAGTAGGAAGGGACCTTGGAGGTCTTCTAGTCCAACCCCCTTCTCAAGCTGGAGACCCTATACCATTTTAGACAAATCATTGTCCAGTCTCTTCTTAAAAGCCTCCAGTGCTGGAGCACCCACAACTTCTGAAGGCAAGCTGTTCCACTGGTTGATTGTTTTTACTGTCAGGAAATTTCTCCTTAGTTCTAGGTTGCTTCTATCTTTGTTCAGTTTTCATCCATTGCTTCTTGTCTTGCATTCTGGTGCTTTTTTAGAAACCAGGACACACTGACTTCTGGTCCCACCTTACGCATGAAACCCTTTTAGGTGACTTTGGGCCAGTCTCTCTCAGTCCAACTTGCCTCACCATGTTTTTGTTGTGAGAAAAATAGGAGGAGGAAGGAGTATTAGATACATTTGCTTCTTTGGGTTCTTTATAAAAATAATAAAGGCAGCATAATAATAAATAAAAACATGGATGGATGATTGTCCTGGAACCAGCAGTTCCTCAAACCCAAAGACACTCAATCTTCCAGGATTTAGCTGAAACTTGTTCTCCATCTAGATCAGGGGTGTCAAACTCTGAACTGGCATTCAGTTGTGGGCTACACCCAATCGTCAAAAGTTTAACCATCATAATGAGTAGTCATTAATGATCTTAGTCTTCTCCAACTTGGGCATCCTCCAAATATGTATAGATCCTATTCTGCACTTTTCCAAGCAGTATTGTTGTTACTAAGAATTCTGAGAGTTGAAGTCTATACTTCTAAAGCAGGGATGGGGAATTATGGCCTCTTTAATGACCTATGGACTTCAATCCCCAGACTTCCTGAGCCAGCCATGGTCAGAATGGGACAGGTTGCCCTAATTCTCTTTTAAATCCAAAGTAGACATCAAAACCACCCATTATGTTGCCTAATGTTACTATCTGTTGTATGAGGAAGTATCTCCTTTGATCAATCCTGAATCTTCCAGCATTGATCTTCATCAAATAATGCAGTAGCCTAGTATTATAAAAGAAGAAAAGCTTCCTACTTTATCATAGCATGCATTATTTCATAAATTTCTAATATATTCCAATTACTCATCTTTTTCATGAACTCACTCCCCGAAAAGGAGTTTTATTTTCCTCAGTGAAGAGCTTTTCCTGGTCATTTAACATTTTGGTTGTCATTTCTGCAGAAAAAAAAAATTTTTTTTTTGGTTGTACAACATCCCTTCAGAGTTATGGAAGTCAAAAGCTGATGTCCTGTAACAGCCTTTGTGCCCAGGATATGATTGATACATGGAACCTTTTATACTCAGAGATAATTTGTGGAAGTTGGTTTTCCATATTCTAAAACTATGAGGTGTCAAAGCAATCCTATTACTGTTGGCTATAAATGCCTTTAAAAAAAGGCTGGTTTTAAAAAGGACCTATTTTCTTCTATCAGATATAAAGCTGGCAGACTTATTATTTGCTGTTAGTAATATCTTTGTCTACAGCAGTGGCCTTTTTTTTACAATGAGTTTCAATTTCAGATAGAACAGTTTGTCGGATCAGGAGGGAACCAAATAATTCCTATAACAAATACATGGGCTTCTATAACAATAAATAAAATAATTGCATACATTGTTCTCTGTTCCAAAAGTAATAAACGTCCCCATTGTACAAATACTACTACATTTAGATGACTATAAACTGCCACAGTGTATGTCAGTACTAATTGCATTTTATGAACCTTAATTCAACGTAACACTGCCCTCTTATGTTTAATCTCATTAGATGTTGTTTGAATTTAAAGTCTGCTTAGATCAGAGGCATGTAGAGATGTGCATACATGTACAATACATTGGAAAAACTGCACTTGGTCCTGTAATGGAGATTTTTGTACAGGACAATATAGCAGTTCAATCTATCTGAAAGTGGATGAAATACTTGTAATGAGTTTGTGAAAGGCTCATTGAAACTGATAGTACAGTTTCATACATGGTTAGCTCAGAAATAAATCCCACAGAGTTTAATAAGATTTATTCTCAGGTAAAAGACCCAGGAGTGAAGCCTTAGTTATGAAGCCAATTGGTGTCTCATCCTTTGTAGTTTTGACTGAAGAGATATGGGTTGCCATGAATACTTGGATAAGCCATGAAATTTAGTACCTCACAAGGTTGTTGTGACTAGTAAGACCTGCAAAAATTCAGATGACCACCAGGCAATGGTACAGAGAGACAGAAAAACCTCACTCCATCTAGTCATCATCTGGACGTTGATGGCCTAGAACAACAGCAATAATTGGAATAATCTAAGTTAGTGTTTCTCAACTTTGGCAACTTTGGACTCCAACTCCCAAAATTGATTGGCTGAGGAATTCTAGAAGTTGAAGTTCACACATTTTAAAGTTGCCAAGGTTGAGAAATAGTAGTCTAAGTATACTTCTCTGAACAATATGGCACAGAAAGTAAAAGGAAAGCAATGAATGGAAACTAATCAAGGAGAGAAGCAACCTGGAATTAAGGAGAAACTTCCTAACAGAGAGGACAATTAACCAGTGGAACAGCTTGCCTTGAGAAGTCATGGGCGCTTCATCACTGGAGGTTTTTAAGAAGAGACTGGACAGTCACTTGTCTGAAATGGTATAGGGCCTCCTGCTTGAACAGGGGGTTGGACTACAAGACCTCCAAGGTTCCTTCCAGCTCTTTTGTGATTGAATGATTGATTGTATAAAGCACCAGTTTATAAAATGTGCTATTAGAAAAAATATATTAAAAGAGAGAGAAGTCAATATGTAGGAAAAATATGTTTTCTGTTTCAGAGATCAAATATTGAAAATTGTTAATCAGAAAATGTTGCCTTGAAAAGTCATTCTTGAAAATCAGTATTGCATTTATGTGCAATTTAACTCTCCTTCAGTCTTCCAGAAAGAAAAGAAGAGAGACAGAATGACCATGACAATAGAGCAATTTTTTTTTCCTTTTTGGTGCATTGGGCAGTTTAAATGAAATATTAGCACACAATGTATACTGTCTGTATAACATGTGTACCTGTGTTTTTCATTGTATAATTCCTCACTGTAAAAACAAAATGAAGAAGAGGTGCTAAGAGAGGGAGGGAGGAAAATGCATGAAAGACAAATGCAGATATTGCTGTATAACAATTAGGAGGAATGGAAAGAAATACCATTTTTTCCCCCACTAATGGGACAGGGAAGGATATCAGCTTTGAGATACCTTCTCCTAAGTCAGGGGCTGAAGAGGATATTTTCCAGATCAAGGTCCATATTTGGTCTTTGATTGTCATGATGGAGGCTATGCTCCCAAAACAACAGAGGGAACCAGGCCAAAAATTCAATGTATTTTAATTTAATTTTCATGTAATCAAAATTAGAGTACTACCAGGTCATATATTTCTTCCTTCAGTTGTATTAAATTTTACAATTTTGTAATCAATGTTTGCAATCTGAAGATAGGATTCAGAGCTTGGGAGATGCATCATGTCCTTGGCTTATAGGTTTTGTTCTTCTGCCCGATTGATTATATGCTATCAAGTTGGTGTCAACTCTTAGCAATCATGTAGACAGATTTTCTCCATGATGGTCTGTCCCTAACCTGGTCTTTCAGGTATTCCAGTGCTGAAGTCATCACCACTGCAACTGAGTCCATCCATCTTGCTGCTGCTTGTCCTCTTCTGTTTTTTTCCTTCCACTTTCTCAGCAATAGAGTCTTCTCTAAACAGCTAGGTCAGGGGTCTGCAACCTGCGGCTCCAGAGCCGCATGCAGCTCTTTGGGCCCTCTGCTGCGGCTCCCTGTCACCCTGTCGCGGCAGAGGGATGAAAGAGCCATCATCCTGTCATGGCAGTGGCATGGCCGGAGCCTTAGTGCGGGAGCGAGGCGCCCCTCTACTTGCCTTTGCGTGGCAACAGCATTCCACCTTCATTGTGGTACATTTGCTGTTGCTGCCAGCAAAGAGGGCTGGGAGAGAACGGCAGGGGCGGATCTTGTAGGGTGGGGGCCATCCCCTAAGCCTGGCCTTCCTCCTCCCTTGTCGGCGGAGCCAAGAGAAAGAAGGGGGCAGCGTGGGGAAGTGCTCCCCTCCCCCGCCGAGCACCAAGCACAACAGCCCAGAGAGAGAGAGAGATGACAGAGGGGGAGAGAGAGGCAGAGAGAGGGAGATACCTATTTCCCATAGAAAACAAAACACAGGGAGCCACAAAACCTGGGTAGGTATGGCTGGGGTGGGGTCATGTGACTGGGTGGGAGTGAGTGACATCGAGTTGGCCACGCCCACCCAGGTTTTGTGGCTCCCGTTGTTTTGCTTTCTGTGGGAAACGGGCCGAAGTGGCTCTTTGAGTGTTTAAGGTTGCAGACCCCTGAGTTAGGTCTTTGAATAGTGTGTCTGAAGTAGGATAATTAGGCTCAACCAGGGGTGAAATGCTCCCGGTTTGGCCCAGTCCAGGCGTACCGGTAGCGCCGCCTGCCGGTGGTTCGGAGAACTGGTAGTGACGGCAGCGCGAGGCTCTGCCCACCCGCTCGGATGCCACCATTTTGTTTTTGTTTTTTCACCCTCTGTGTATGCGCAAAGCATTCTGTGCATGCGCAGAGGGTGAAAAAGCCCGTGCGCAAGTGGAGCAAGCGCACACGCACGCAGTGAGTGCTTCTGAACCTGTAGGGAAGGTAAGTAGATTTCACCACTGGGCTCAACTTATGGTCATTTGTGCCTAAAGTCATAAACATGACTTGCCTGATGATCCATTTGTTTGTTTTCTTGATTGTCAATGTTATCCTTAGGAGTCTTCTCCGATACCAAAAGTGTCAACAGCTTCCTATTCTGTTTCTTCAAAGTCCAACTTTCATTTCCATAAAATGTCACAGGGAATATTGTTGTTTGCACTATTCTTGTCTTTGTAGGTAGATCTTCTGCTTACAGAAGAAAGCAAAACAAAAACAAAAACACAGAAATGCAATTATTTTTGTCTTAAAAGTATGGGGCATATTTATTTATTCAATTTACATGGCTGCCTATCTCACATACATAACTCTGGGTTATGCACAACATTTAAATTATACACACAGGTAGTAGTCCTCAATGTACGATCACAATTGAGCCCCAAATTTCTGTTGCTAAGTGAGACAGTTGTTAAATGAGTTTTTGTCCCATTTCACAACTTTTCTTGTCATTGTTGTTAAGTGAATCACTGCAGTTGTTAAGTTAGTAACATGGCTGTTAAGTGAATCTGGCTTCCCCATTGACTTTGCTTGTCAAAAGGTCAGAATAGAGCTGCAAAGACCCTTGGGGGTCTTCTAGTCCAACCTAATCTCAGAAAGGATGAGGCTCTTCAAGGGCCCACCACCAGATGACATTCCTTGTCCAATGATACCCATTGCATGCTTCTCCCTGCCAAATTGGATTGGATGGATAGAAACAAGCAGGAAGAGACATAAGTAGCCACTCCCCAAGCCATGTAGGTCTTTAAAGGTGTTTACAAGGTGACTACTATCACCTTGAATTGCACCTGGAAGCAAACTAGTAGCCAGTGCAGCTCATGTTGTGCAAGCTATCTGATTTTTTTCATATTTGGCAACATCCAACTTGATCCAAACAGATTTACAGTCATATAACATGACAGCTCCTTGTTGTCCCTTCAGCAAACAGCAGGCACACACACTCAAATCAGCCCCAGTGAGTTTTCCAAACTGACAAAATACATTTGGAAAATGCACAAGAGAGTTTTAATAAATTCTTTCCTCTTTCATCATTTGTTTCCTCTGAAATGTGGAATATAATACTGAAAAGTCAGTGATGAATGCAGTCCACTTTTGTGTATACAGATCTGAGATCACAGTTTTCCAGTGTTTAGTGATCATAGCATGTTTGATCCACAATCTGTTTATCAAAATTAACAGTGTTTAGATGAGGCCATATGCGCTATAGGAATTTCTATAAATGAGTAGCTGCAAATATTACAGGAGCTGATACTTTAAAAACAGGGCTCCACGTTCTATTCAGATTTTCCAATGCATCAGTGCAACAACATACAGTAACTAAGGGAGATCAGATACAGCAGAAGAAAAGATGGCTGGTGCCCAGAATCCATCTCTAACATGTTGTCCTCTTCATGTTAGGAAAAGGTTCATAGACAGCAGTGAAATGTCAGTCAAATGTGGCTTACATCTGCAATGTTAAATGGCACAGCCTTGCACGCATGCTTGTTTCCCACTTCTAATTTGAGAGCATTGCATTGATATTCCATTTGATATAACACCTTGTCAGAGAAACAGAAACTCACAGCAGATTCAAATATATGTGCCAGGATATATTCAAAGCTGGCTTGGATATGGCTTAACATTTTCTGTTTCGCCCAGTCCGTTTTGTAGTGTGGAAGAAATATCCATCTGGTTCAGTTCCAAGCTGGGAAAAAGACACTGGAAACATGGAGGCTGATTGGAAAGATGGTTTAATGGTGAAGCAGAAGCACATGGGTGGTTCTAGTCAGCTGACCACATGGAGTTGAGAGAGACGGGATATAAATACCTTCTCATGGGCTTTGCACTTGAACTTCCTGTTCCTGTGCAAGAACATGTATTCTATTGGCTGTTGTAGGGGTCATAGTTAACTTTGTAGGTTATCTGAGTCCCAGGTTTGGTTGAAGTTTGGACTCTCTGAGATGATGTAATGAAGAGGCTTGTGTTCTGAAAGGGTGTTGGGCAATTCCTATTATGGCATAATGGCTTTGTCCTGGAGGGTCATGTCTTAATCCATCATCCTGGAGCTGAAGGTCTTTTGTCTTGTAGATAGTCTGGCCCAGTCTTTCTTAATGGGCACCAAATATCTGCTGGGGGGCAGGGAGCTGCTTTCTGTCTTTAAAACATGTTTCTTCTTCTTATATCATCCAGGGAAATGTAATATTCTGCCTTTCTAATATTTCTCAAAATATTTCATTCTTCTAGGAGTGGGGTGGGTGCTAACTTTCTACAGTAATTTGGTGTCCAGAACTATGCACAGTACTGAATGAACAATACAGAATAAGTGGAGGCATTGTTAAGTCACGCTCATGAATCCATAATTTTCATAGAAGCAGTTAACCACTGCTTTCTCCCAGAATGTTTCGACTTTCCATTCTAACCTATAACCCTGGGATTCTCTGGGGGTCTCCTCTGCAAGATCTGAGCCTAATTAGCTCCCATGGCCAGACAAGTTCACCTACATGCTTCCATAGCTGAGCAGTGTGATTTGGAATAATTTGTCAGCTTGACCTCTTGATATTAGCACCGCAGAATTACACCAGGCAGGCAAGACTTAATGGAATGATTCAACTAGTAATTTTATAAAACAGCTAATTATAGATTCTATATTTTGTTAGTTACATTTAGAAGTGAAAGCCATATGATCGGGAGGGTGAGTAGGTGCCTGCTGACTAGCTCCAAGCTCCTGGTGTCTCAGTAACACAGACATATTCTAGAGCAGAGGTCCGCAACTATGGCAATTTTACGACTTCAACTCCCAGAACTCCTGAGCCACCATGGGACTTCTGGGAGTTGAAGTCCACAGGGCGCAAAGTTGCCATAGTTGCCCACCCTTGCTTTAGAGTGCTGTTCCAGCTCACATGCTCAATTCCTTTACAAGAATCCATACAGTGTGTGGTAATTAACTGTAAACATTTATAGAATTCATTTTTAAGTATGATATTAATATGGGATTTAGATAGGCGCAGAGAGGTTTTTTAATGAGAGAGGGAGAGGGAGAGAGGGGGAGAGAGAGAGGGACTGTATAAATACAGGTACAAATCTACATGTTTTTCTTGGAAAAATACAAAGTGGTTTGTCATTGCCTTCTGACACGCAAAATAATCATCCAGCATCTGCATCTTCCTATACTGCAGCTGCCCAATATTGATCCTTGTTTGCCTTACATGGGCACTGGAATAAGTGAGTTGCCGGGAGGCTATTGTCTTAGTGTATACTCTTGGTATTCTTTGCTCATCTCTCCCAGGATTACCCCTCCTATCAGGAACAGGGTTAGGGTTGAGACCAGAATTTCCATTCCTAAGCAAAGTGAGTCACACCTGAGTTTATGGCTTTTTTGCCACAGTTGTTAAGCAAATCACTGCAGTTAAGGGAACCCTGAGGTCATTAAGTGCCTCTGTATTTCCCCTGTTGACTTTGCTTGTTGGAAGCTGGCTGGAAAGGTCACAAATGGCAGTCACGGGATGCTGCAATTTTCCAGTACATTCTGGTTGACAAGCAACTGAATTTTGATCATGGAGATGCTGTGATGGTTATACGTGCAAGAACCGGTTGTAAATCACTTTTTTTTCAGTGCTTTTGTAACCTTAACTTCATTAAAAAAAATTGTTGTAAGTCGAGGACTACCTGTATTTGCCAAATCATAGTACACTGAGTTCCATGAAAGAAACCACATCCTTTTAGGATCAGGAGTCAATAGTAAAGAAATTGGCAGTGAAGAAATCAGCACTTGGTAGCAAAGAGTCTTGAAAAATATTCAAATACCATGAGGTCTATACCTTAAAAAAAGGTTAGCAGATTAACAGATTAACAGAGTTGGAAGGGACCTTGTAGGTCCTCTAGTATAACCCCCCCCCTGCCCAAGCAGGAGACCCTACACCATTTCTGACAAATGGCTCTTCTTGAAAGCCTCCAGTGATGAAGCGCCCACAACTTCCGAAGGCAAGCTGTTCCATTGGTTGATTGCTCTCACTGTCAGAAAATTTCTCCTTATTTCTAGTAATCTCTCCTTGATCAGTTTCCATCCATTATTCCTTGTCTGGCCTTCAGGTGCCTTGGCAAATAGCTTGACCCCTTCCTCTCTGTGGCAGCCCCTTAAATATTGGAACACTGCTATCATGTCTCCCCTGGTCCTTCTCTTCGCTAGACTATTCATGCCCAGTTCCTGCAACCGTTCTTCATATGTTTTAGTCTCCAGTTCCCTAATCATCCTGGTTGCTCTTCTCTGCACTTTTTCTAGAGTCTCAACATCTTTTTTATAGTGTGGATGCAGTATTCTAGGTGCGATCTTACACAAGGTAAGTGTTCTGCAGGCAATGAGTTCTACATGATACTCCACAAAAGTGAAAGTTGGGCTTTAAAAAAGTATTGATGCCTTTGAAATTTGTGTTGGAGAAGACCCTTGAGAGTTCCATGAAAAATTTAGGAAACAAACAAATTGATCATAGAACAAATCAGTTGAGACAGGCAACTCTCCTCCTTTGAGGCACAAATGACTAGGCTCCAATGATTATATTTCGGACACATTATATGAAGGCCTAACTCTCTGAAGAAGCCCATAATGCTGGGGAAGGTAAAAAGAAAGAGAAGAAAAGGACAACCAGAAGAAAAATGAATGGACCCAATTACTGCAATGACGGGTACATCACTGGACGTCCTTGATGTTACCTAGTTGGATAATGAAACATCTGCAAGCCAATAGCCAAGCTCAGAGAGCAACAAGGACTCCACAGTTCAACTCGGAGCTACAGATATTCTCCTCTGTGGGAAAATTAAATATGTATGTATAATCATAGCAGAACTCAAGAAAACTTGCTTTGATCCGATTGCTTGAGAATCCTGTTCTTGACCATCTGCCATAAAAGGAACAATGGACAATAAATTTATTTATTTATTTATTTATTTTATAAAATTTATATGCCGCCCAACTCCCGAAGGACTCTGGGCGGCTTACATCATAAAAAATAAAACATATAAAAACAATTTTAAAAAGAAAGGGAAAAAAAAAACCCCAACTATATTTAAAATAAAACATTCACACAACCATGCATGGGCCAATCAGAACAACTATTGGCCCCAGGCCTGCCGGAAAAGCCAGGTCTTAAGGGCTTTACGGAAGGCCAGTAAGGTGGGGGTGGTACGGATCTCGGGGGGAAGTTGGTTCCACAGAGTCGGAGCGGCTACAGAGAAGGCCCTCCCCCGCGGTCCCGCCAGCCGGCACTGTCTGGCCGACGGGACCTGAAGAAGGCCAACCCTGTGCGACCTCACTGGTCGATGGGAGGAATGTGGCATAAGGCGGTCACGCAGATAAACTGGTCCTGAGCCATGTAGGGCTTTAAAGGTAACAACCAACACCTTGAATTGTGACCGGAGCGCAATCGGCAACCAATGCAGCT
>QLTV01001177.1:3951997-3963630 GCA_003457575.1 Thermophis baileyi | reverse complement strand
TTAAATAAGCATTTATAATTTTGTTATATTAAATAGGTGCATTTCATATTAAAAAATGGATGTTCTCTGATCATTATTTTACAAATGTATTTATCTTTTTTAAAAAATTCATATTAGTAGTCTGCGGGACTTAAAATTATGAATTAGGGTCCGTGGGATTTAAAATTATGACCTTGGTGGTCCCTGAGGTCCAAAAGGTTTGGGACCCCTGGCTTAAAGAACCCCTCCTCCAGAACTCACATTGCAATACACAGTAGTTGAAAAAATAATATTTCATGTTCATATTAACTTTTTCATTAAGTTTCCAATAGAGCACAGGTTATCTTGAAGCAAGTGTCACATGTTAAAAACTGAATGGACACTCAGAAGAGTCATCGTAGCATAGGATAACTCAAACTGTCATGAGGGAGAATGTGAGAAGTTCAAAAAGAAAAAATCTTCTCCAAAGAATCAGCTTCAATATTACCAATTCTTAGGCTGAACCAAGCCATAACCTGGTAAGCATTAAGAAACAGAAGCTGATGGACCTTCTGATTCAATGTTTTTGCCACTGAGGGTCCCAACTCACCATGGGATAATTTGCCACGGCAAACTTGCTGTGGCACAACTTGTTGCAGGACAACAATTATATAATATCGAAGAAATGGTGAAATAGAATCATTCAAGAAAAGATGCAAAAGGAGGGACAAAATGAAATGTGAATGACAAAAATTAAAATACTTTTTGAATTATTTTAAATAATTAAAATTGCTGAATTGTCCTATGGCGAGTTTTCCCATGGCGAATTGGCCGCTATGAATTGCCCTGTGGCGAGTTGGCCGTGGCGAGCCAGCCACGGCAAGTTGGCTGAGGCAAATTGGTGAACTGGCCGCAGCAAGTTGACCATAGCAAGTTGTCCCATTCTGTCCTGGAAGGGCTAGATTTTCAGCACTGTGTCCAGGGACACTAATGTTTCTATATAGATGTCCCTGGCATCTATCAAGCTTTCTGGGCCACTGAAGGCACCTATTAAAAGAAGAAACACTTCTATGTTCACATTTTTTGTACTATCATTTTCTATAGAGGTAAGTCCTTTCTTAAAAACCCGTTGCTTAGCGACCATTCAAAGTTACAACAGACTCCCCCCAAAAGATACTTACAATCTGATTTAGAAGTTTTGACAGAAGCACACATACTACATACACGCACACACACCATAGTCAGTTGTAGGTTGCTGGAAAGGATGTGTTCTGGTCTCTTCATTTCCTTCTTAGCCTTTTTATTGTCTCTTCTGAACGATATATAACTATGATTTATTTCTAAGTGTCTATTGATGGCTGATTTGTCTGACTGCCTAGCTTCCAGGAATTCCCGAGCATGTTTGGATTTAGCTTGATCTAGGATGCTCACAGTTTCCCAGTTGAAATTGTGGTTGAGTCTGTCTATGTGTTGTGAGAGTAAGGCATTTTCATCATGCCATTTGACCTATAGTGTTCCCCACTTATCTCCGACTCCGATGGATGCACTCTGCCTGTCTATCCTACACTGTGGCTGCTACAGACCTTATGCCCTATGTTGTAGATGACTGAGACAACTTCCATCATGACATCTTTGTTGAAACATTGAAAACCAGGAGGCTGTTGATTTCCATAGATTGAAAGGCAAGATATCACACTTACACCTTGGGTACTACTTGTTCTGACCCAGCCTTAGCAGAACCAAGAAACAAAACCCCTTGTCCCGAAAAAACCCTCTTTATTTAACTACTGTGAATTCATGGCATTCCCACACAGAAAAGTCCAGACAATAATTCTTCCAAGGGTTAACTGAAGTACAGACCTTATCAGTTCTTGGATAATTGCCAGGCCGGGAGCTTCCAGCCACAAAGCTGTAAATCAAATTCTCTCAAACTGTCTCTGAGACATGAATCACAATGAGCAAATCTTCCTAAATTGAATGGTTGTATCCCACGACGCCACTCCCCATAGTTTCTATTTATTCCCCAGCCAGGGAGGGGCCACCCAGCGTCCACATGTGCCTTTCTTTCTGAGTCGGCTCCTGGTACTCAATTGTTCTCCCCTCCTGACAGCTCTGCGCATACGTGCATCTGTAACAGGCCCCAGCTGTTCTTCTTCCCCACTTATCTCCGACTCCGAAGGCAGCTGGGAAATGTCAGAAGGCCCTGGCTCTATCTCTGCTTCCGACGCAGAGCATCCATCAGAGTCTTCCCCAGACTCCAGGACTGGCCCAAGTTCCTCCCCAACCTCCTCATCATCCGAGTCTGCCGCCAGCTCTGCTGGCAGCTGGCGGGCCACAATACTACTCTTCCCATCCATTAAACATGGTCTGAAATTTTCTTCTCTTAAATTCCATAGAAAATTCTTTCACCAGATTGAATGCAACTCTCCTCTTTTTGACATCATAGCTGAGCAGTATAGAAAGGTAGGACGGGGTTGCAAAGCAAAGCAGATTAGAGAAAGAGGAGATCTCCACGTGTTTAAAGGTTAGAGAACTAAAGTTAGACAGAGTGGGAGGGACTGAACCTTAGGAGAAACTAAGGCATGTCAAAAAAAAAACCACTTAGCAAGAAGGAGGGGAGAGAGAAAACAAGATAGAAAGCAGGTATCCCAAGAAGAAAAGGAGGAAGGGATAGATCAAGGCCAGAAACCACATCAGAGAGGGAAACCAGTATTAGAGGTTGGAGGCACATGAACGGTATGATTGGGCTGGTGGCAGGGACCAGTATATGGTGAAGGAGTAATGACTTGGAAGCAGCTGCAAGAGTCAAAGGCAGGGTGATGGATCAGGGCAAGAACAAGAAGAAGTTCAGTGGAGGAGACAGCAGGAGAGAATATTAGAGAAGATCAAAGAATGCTGAAAGACACATTTGGTGGAGGAGGTCAGAGAACAGAAGACTAGTGACATAGACAGAAGGGAAGTTCAGAGTTATAACAAGGAGCAGAATTAGGAAAAGGCCAGAATCAGAAGAGGGGAGAAAAGCCAAAGATGGGAAAGGAGGAATAAGAGTTAACAGAAGAAGAGGAAGAGAAATATTGGTTCTTTTACATGCCACCAGTATTTGCTCAGGAAGCACTAGAGAACCAGACAGCAAGGACTGGAAGGAAGCAACCAAGGGCTTTTTGAGTGTAGTTAGTAGAAAGAACAGCCCCCATTGCAATGAATGACAAGGAGTTCATGAAGATGTGCCAAAGGGGATAGGAATAGATTTGCTAATTTGTAATTCTGCTAATCTGCTAATCTGCCTTTGCGTGCCAAGGACCATGCATTTGCCTAATGCTGACCTCTGTGTTTGACTAATGGCTAAAGACTGAAGCCAATGAACAAGAGCTATTAATGTCACTCTGGAAACAAACTAAAGGTTTTCTCTGTCCTAACCACTCTATGTCAGTGTGAGGTCTATGCTAAGAGGCTTCTCTGTATTAATTATTTGCTTTCAGTAGAATGTTTGAAAGGCACTTGCGATAAATATAAATTACGGTTACCATCACAGGGTGATCGTTCTATCATGTTTTTATTGGAGTTCCCAGGGAGGGGTTGGAAATTTATTCCTTTTGTTTCAACCAGTGTACAGTTACCTCATTGGTGCTGATTTTGTTTTAAAGAAAGTTTGAAGTGAAATGGAAAGAGTCCCACTGGATTCTTTGGGTTAATCAATTCCCAAATCTATTGATCCTATATTTAATAGGCATATTAATAGGAGAGATAGTCCTCAACTTATGATCAGCAGGTTAGTAACCATTTGAAGCTACAACGCATCCTGAAAAAGATACTTGTGACCCAGATTTGAAGTTCCAATGGCCGGGCACTCCCTTGCGATCATGTGAGTGTATTTTGGACACTTGCCAATTGTTTTCAGCATTCTGGGATTTATGAAGTTTTTGCTGGAAACCAACGTTTACTCCCAGTTTCCAACAAAAATGCCCAATAACAAACAATGGTTCACTTAATGACATATGCTTAATGACGACCTCAAAAATAGTCATAAAATTGAGTGTGATCATTAAGTGAATGTGACCCACTTATCAACCATGTTGGGAGATTGTTTCACAATTAATTCATCACCTTCAACAAAGGCAAATGTAGTTCATCTTTTAAGAGCCAAGGTGGTGCAGTGGTTAGAGTGCAGTACTGCAGGCTACTTCAGCTGACTGCTAGCTGCAGTTCGGCAGTTCAAATCTCACCGGCTCAAGGTTGACTCAGCCTTCCATCCTTCCGAGGTGGGTAAAATGAGGACCCAGATTGTTGGGGGCAATATGCTGACTTTGTAAACCGCTTAGAGAGGGCTGTAAAGCACTATGAAGCGGTATATAAGTCTAAGTGCTATTGCTATTGCTAACCATAACTGACTTGCGACCATGATTTTGGGCTTAGACAATACCTTCTTAACACTACCTTTAATAGTGAAGCTATTAAGTAGTTACTTGGTTTGGTACTGATGCAAAGCAATTGGGATTTACTTTTATTAACTGACTCCTTGTTCAAGAGACACTTTCAAAAACATCCTGTTTAGCCTTCTATCTATTTAAGACCAGCAGAATGCGCCATCAGTTGAAGATCAAGGATGTATCTGTAAGAAAAGTTAGGTAGCAGAGATCTACTTCTGTCTTCTTGCAATGAATTTATGTATTATGGATTTATAACCCAAGTACTTACTGAAGCCATCAAAACACATCATGTGTCATGAATAAAATATAATGAAAATATTAAATTTTTTAAAAGAATAACAAACACAAAAAGTACACATAATGGCAGCATAAAAGCAATCAGCTATTTAAACAGCATCTCTCAAGTATCTGTAATGCAAAGACCTCAGCATTTGTGAACTTTCAAAAGAAAAGCTGATCTAAACAGGTCCAACCTACTGCAGTTGGGAGATTGTTTCACAATTAATTCATCACCTTCAACAAAGGCAAATGTAGTTCATCTTTTAAAAAAATGAGATGGTAAGAGAAATTCCCATTTCCAGTCCTCCAGGGAACAGATTGCTAGCTTGGAAAACTCACTTGAATTGTTCAGGATCTCCAAAAATTACTGAATGAAGATAGTATGAACTCATATAAAAAGGCACTTTAATTATGCAGTATGTTCCACATGGATGACCCTCAAGATGAACAGGAAGATGCAGTTGCTGTTATTTTAAGTTGGATAACTAAACGAGACCTTAAAATTGTCCTGTCCAGGAAGGCAAAAAATTAAGGTCAAACAGTCGGAGATTGAGAATCTAGCGTTGGGTACTTTCAGGAAAGTCTGCAGCAAAGAGATGGCCAGGGTCAGTAGGGAAGGCAAGGCAAACCAGTCTGTATCTCTATCTAAAGGTATAGGCTCAGAGGATCAGCAGTAAATCCTGGGACAAAATATTCAGGCCATCAAAACAAGACTGAGAGCACAACACATTTAAAGTAGCCTGACCTAATCATTTGTGCCAATGTCATTCTATGCATGTTCCCAGTCTCACCCTTTGGGCATGATCCACACTTATAACTTGACAGAATATTTTTTTCAGGGATGTTCTCTAATCATGGAATTCTTATCTTTAAGAAGTGCAGATGGTCACCGTGCTGTCCAGGGATGGTTTTCACTTACCTTCGCTACGTTTGCAAATGTGCGTGCACGCGCTGCCTCTGCGCATGTGCATGGCGTTCTGTGCATGCGCAGAGCCTCAAAAACGTGAATAAATGGGACGTCGTTACATCCGGGCGGGTGGGCGGGGCCACCTGCAGTCGCCACTACCAGTTCGCCCGAACCGGATAGAACCGGCTGAATACCACCTCTGATGCTGTCTCATTTTAACAGGCTAAAATATGTTTGTCTGTTCAGGATTTTGCAAATATGCTCCAAAACAAGGTATAAAATAGTTGGAAGGTTTTTGCATGCACATTCTTAGTATTGACGATTTAATTGCTGTAGAGATAAGTCTGGTACTTTCATTATTTTTATACTTCTCTTGACACTCCACTGGGCCTGATGCCTTTTACAAGGTCTGGTAGAGATGACAAAAGAAGCAGGGTGAGATGCTTCTTTTCCAACCAGGTTTCCAAGCAGCTCTTAGCAGTCGGAGATATGGTGGGCACAGAGAAAAGTCCTGCTAAGAGCCATAACCAAGTCATCAACCATGCTTAGAGGCTCTCTAGATTGTTCATGTGGCATTATTTGCATTGGGACAAGGGAAAAAAACCACTTTGGCACCAGAACAGCTAGATATTTTTTTAAGCTTTACCTACAATACTCTTGTGATGAAACAAAGCATTTGTCATGAGAATATCCTTTATAAATGGTTAGCAGGATATCTTTGTGCCATAGTTACTGGCATGAGCCATTATTCTGCAAGTTAAAAACTTAAGAGGGTTTTAGGAGCTCTTAGCTCTTTGTTTTCTATTTATTTTTGTTATTTTTGGGTCCTTAGATAGTGGTTGGGTTAGGTTGGGTTGGGTTGGGTTGGGTTGGGTTAGGTTGGTTTTGACCCAAATACTTCCTTAATGCAGAATGGCCATCAATCAAATATGAAATAATTTCCTAATTTGTATATTCTGAGTCATAGTTACAGAGCGTGGGCAAAAAAAAATGTTTTGCCCTCTGTATAGACAGCTGGACTTAATTATCTTTGGGTTATGTTGTGATTAGCTTCCAAGTATCATAACTTTCCTTTTTGTTTAAAAAAAAAACAGTGGGCAAAAATGGTTAAACCCATTTAAAGATTCCAAGGGGATATTTTATTCCAGCCACCTCAACTATCCTGCGAGTGGAAAAGAGTACAGATTATAATATACAAATTTACAACAACAACAACAAAAGCTTTCTCACCCTGATACCTTTCACATGTGATAGAACTACAATTCCTATAATACGCAGTGAGTATGGACCATATCTACATTGCCTGGGAATTATTGAAGGAGTTGAAATTCAAAGCTTCTTGAGAGTACTAGGTTAAGGAAGGCTGATTTACAAAATTACCATTGCAGATGCAGTATTTACAGCAACGGTCTAGTTAGGTTTTGTTCTACTAGTCCTATAATACCATGTTTATTTATTCTTCCTTGTTATGTTGGTAGGGTTCCACCAAAAAACCAGGGCATTGTGACATTGACTATTCCGTTTTTGCCATTAAAGTCTTGTGATGTCTGACACCATGTAAGTTTGTCCCATCCAAGGACAGGATAATTTTACTATACAGGTAGTCCTCGAATTACAACTGATCATTTAACAGCTGTTCGAAGTTACAACGGGTCCCCAAAAAAGGGACTTAGGATTCAGATTCAGAGTTCCGTTGTCTGTCTACCTCTCCCCACGCAGTCATATGATTACATCTTGGCACGCAGCAATCAGTCCACATTTACTGTTTGGAGCACTCCACAGTCATGCGACTGCAGTTTACAAGGTTTTTGCCAAAAACTAGCCTTTACTTCCGGTTTTCTTTAAAACCACCCATAGTGAACAATGGGTTCATTAAATGACCAACAGCTGCAAAAAAAAAGGTTGTAAAATTGGCTGAGGTCACATGGTGATCTGCTTTATGGTTGTCACAAATTAGGACCAAATTTGTGGGCTCAATTATGGTCACAAGTCAAGGATTGCCTGTATCTTACAGTATATGCCTGTTGTGACCCAGCGCGGCAAACCCCCAGAAAGCGACACACACACACACTGTTATTTAAACAAAAAGGCTTTAATACTAATAATTGCTTAGTATTAAAGTGAATACTAATTCTTTGCCAAAGTGTTTGTTTTCAAGCACAGAACACTTTGGCTGGGATTCCAAATATGAAAGACACAAGCAGGTCATTAAGTCCATCAAATACAATTACTTGCTGGAGTTGGCCAAGAGCCCGGACTGGAGTCAATCCAACTGATAGGAACAAAGTTCAAAAGGCAGCCAAGATGAATACAAACAAATTGTCTCCAGCAAGAGTGTGTGGTGTAATCCAACCTTATATAGTCTTAGGGCATGGCCCCTCTGCCTGCAAGCTTACCTTCGAGGAGACCTCCTTCTACACAGCCACTCTTGCCGGCTAGCTGCCCTGCGTGCTCTGGCATCAATCAGACCCCTCCTCTTCACTGGAGTCACTGAACTCCTGCTGAGGAGGTGCAGAAGGCCCTGATTGCGCATCGTCCTCTGGCCCTGCTTCCTCTTCGGTCTCGGACTCCGGTGCCGGTGCTACAGACCGCTCTTGCCACCCTATGGACTGTTCCTGTTCGTCCGGATCCATGAGCAGCTGCACGGGACGGGGGCAAGCCACAACAATGCCAGGGGTCCCCAAACTTGGCAACTTTAAGACTTGTGGAGATGCTGGCTGGAGAATTCTGGGAGTTGAAGTCCACAAGTCTTAAAGTTGCCAAGTTTGAAGACCTCTGGTATATGCTATCAACAGCTATCTCACCTAAAATCTTCTTTCCATAAAATAGGGCGCTCTTTGCATGATAAGGGGTTATGTGTATCTTAGGATATTCTGTATTTATATTATAGAAAGAGTCGTTGCTTTTTTTTTTTTTTTTAGTGAAAGCTGGCTTTATTAACTTTATAGAGAAATATTAGTCGCTGTTACTGTGGAGATGTATTGCCTCGTTTTCAGCAACCAAATAGAACCAGCACTCTTGTCATCATTTTCTTTTTAATGCCAGCATGAAATATAGATTAGCAAAAAGCCGTATAACTGGAGTCTGCAGCCTCAGCTGAGACTGGAGAATTTTAAGCAATTCAAGTCTGTGATGCCTTATTCCAGCTAGTATGGATTGTTTACATTTCAGGAAACATTGCTTGGTTGTCTGAGAGATGACCATGCTCATTAAAATACAACCTTACCAGACATAGAAATTCTAGATTAGCTTTCCCAGCCGTGCATTTGACTTGTAACTGAATGATGACACCAGGACAATCTTCACATAACTGCTTATGTGCTCCTGATTGGTGCCCCCTCTTCTACTTTTCCGAACCTTTTGGGAGCTCCAGATACATTATGAGCATTAGAAACACATTATCTTTAAACAACCAGATCGTAAGTACATTTATTGTACCATTTAACCCATGTCAGGAAGATTAAAAGTGCCATCCCTAAACATAATTTATGCCCATAATGTTACGAGTGAAGTTCAGATACAACCCCCTCAGCTGAAACATGGCAAATCTATGCCATTCTGGAAAATATTTAACACGGAATAGTAACTTTACTGAGCCATATTGAGTAGATTTAAGTGAAGCGGAGATTATTTTCAAATATGTATAGTAGCATATTTGGCTAGATGAATGTGCAAGATTTATTCACAGTAGCTGGTGGTAATTATGTATTACTATTTTTTTTAAAATGTCTCAGGAAAGATTTGGAAGGATAGTTGGATATCTTTCTACTACCGTGAGGAAAGTAATGTTTAGACAGTCTCAGGGAGTTATTTTTCTTGATATGTCCTAAAAATCTAGTTTCAGTTATAATTTTTTCTGATATACAAATATTGGAAATAAGGACAGCAACAAACTTCTTTTTACCAGCTTAGAAATATATTTGGAGACACGTGTCTGATTCATACTATAAAGGGATGAATAATCAGAAAATCAGCACAACTAATGCTAGATCAATATATTGCAACCAATTCATTACAATAGCATGGTTTTAAACCTATAGTAGAAAATGTAGCATTTTCTTGAAGTATTCAGACAATTCAGACAAAAGTATTCAGAGTATTCAGACAAAAGAAAAGGCAAATGTAGGTTTCTATTGCTTTTCTTATTTAATATTATAGATTGTTTGTTCTGTAAAAATAACAAAGACTTTTTTTCCTGAGGTTTTATTTTATTTTATTTTTATTTTATTTTTTCAAAATTTGTATGCCGCCCAACTCCCGAAGGACTCTGGGCGGCTCACAGTATATATATATATAAAAAAGACAGCAATAGGGGGAAAAAAACAATTTAAAAATACATCAATATTAAAAAAAAAAAAACATTCACACAAACATACATGGGCCAATCAATCAATTATTGGCCCCAGGCCTGCCGGAAAAGCCAGGTCTTAACGGCTTTACGGAAAGCCAGTAAGGTGGGGGTAGTACGGATCTCGGGGGGAAATTGGTTCCATAGAGTCGGAGCAGCTACAGAGAAGGCCCTCCCCCGCGGGCCCACCAGCCGACACTGTCTGGCTGATGGGACCTGAAGAAGGCCAGCCCTGTGCGACCTCACTGGTCGTTGGGAGGAGTGTGGCTTTTTTTTTGTAAAATAGAGCCAATATATAAAATAGCCTAAGTTGTGGTCACCGAAGAATTTGTTTTAGCTTGCTCAAAAAGTTAGCCCAATTGCAAACACACACACACAAAAACCCTAAATAAACAAGCAAGCAAACCAAACCATCTGATTAGGGGATACTGAAGAATCCATCCAAAACTCATCTGCTTTTCTTTAATTCTCAAGGAAGAAAATGTTTGGCATTAATGCAAGGTCAGGAGGCTGCGATTCAGCGCGCCCCTAACTACCTCACTACCTGCCACTTCTACAGCCACTAATGACCTTAACTACCTCGCTACTACCACTAACCTAACTACCTCACTACCTGCCACTACTACTACCACTACTATTGACCTTAACTACCTTAACTTTAACTACCTCACTTCTACTACTACCCTAACTACTCCACTCCCTCCCACTACTACTACTANGGAAAAAGCAACAAAGAAAGAAGAAAATTTGTCAAACTAAATGCTGAGTTCCAAAGAAGACCGAGAAGACAAGCAGTTAATATGCAAAGAAATTGAAATAAATAAATAAATAAATAAATAAATAAATAAATAAAAAATACAGCAGTTAGATGGTGGGAGAACATCTTTGGGAAATTATATGACTCTAATCCAAAAGGAATTAAATTTCCTAACCTAAATCATGGAGGAACCTTGATACTAAAAGAGGTACTTCTTTTTGTATGTGCTTTTTGTTTATATCATGCAGTCTATTTTTGCTGGCACTGAGCTTCTTTACAACTCTATGTCTCTTCTTTGTTTATACCTGTCTGAGTTCCATTGCTGAGCTTGGTTGTAAATATTAAGGGCTAGATATATTGATAAATAAACCAGAAGTATCATTGATGGAAAAGTAACACATTGGCAGCTACCTTTACCTGTGAGCCCACAAGAGGAACACTTTTGTTATATCTCTCTAAAGTTTAGAGTCTAAACTGTATCTATTTTCGTCTTCATATATTTACATGCATTTTCTCTCGTTTGTACTTGATATCTTGTTTGTCTCCAGGATTTATACAGTTCTTGTTTGCCAATGTACTGAATGTTATATAGCACAAGATGAGAGGGGAAAGGATCCGGACATGAGATTATGAACACCTCACCTGAGTCTAATTTCTGTCCATTTCTGTTTGCAGCTGCAAATTTTTGTTTATAATTTATGCAAAGTGTGCCAGCACTGGGGCATGATGTCAAAGTCAGTTGGTGTTTGATAGTTGGCAAGTTAGACAGCAGTTTCTAATAATTTGCTTATTCATCAGTCCAAACGGCATATGTTAGGTCTGATGAAGTCCTTTGTGCCATGATAATGTTTTATCAAAACATACATTACAAATGTTAGTTTACAATCCAGAAGATGCATCAATAGCATTAGCATTTAGCATTTAGACTTATATTTATTTATTTATTTATTTATTTAT
>QLTV01001177.1:3927241-3937755 GCA_003457575.1 Thermophis baileyi | reverse complement strand
CTCCTCTCCTCCCCTCCCCTCCCCTTTCTCAGTGATTTAATCTCTTATGTCACCATAATTTCTTTTTCAATTTCATGAGGCCATAGTATCTAAGAACAGTAATGGTCTCAGATGAATGAAAACAAATTGGGACTGACTCCAATAAGATGGAAATATTTTGGAGTGAATTGTGTTCAACCTTTCCTAGATAGAGTTATTGCAAAAATCAGATTCTACAATAGTTATTAATCTCTCGCAACCCTTGAGGGATCAAACAACCTCTTTGACTTTGGCTGATGTACCAACTGTGACCCTCTTGATAGAGACCACTTATCCAGAGTCACTCATGCTCTGATCTTCTTTAGGCTATGTGTCTTAGCTGCCTGTTGGACATAAATCAAGAACATGTGCTGAATATAGCATCTGTCAGCCTTAGAAACCAAGGCAACTGATTTGGAAAAGCCGAGTAGTTGGTTAATGAAGTCTTCGAGGAGTTGATAGTAATAGCCCCCCCCCCTCCTTCATGCAGGTGACAGCATGCATTTTGACAGCTGGACTCTGTGTGGACAATTTCTTCTTTTCACAGCTTGAATCTGCTCAACATGTGAATATTCCTTGTCTCTAACACGATGCTTGCAGAAATTCCAGTTGTTTGTTTATTTTATGTTCAGTTTTTATCCTGCCTCTCTTTGAGGAGCTCAAGTCAGATTATACTGGCCTCTCCCTTCATTTTATCTGTGCAGTAGGAACATGCAACAGCCTAGATCAGGGGTGTCAAACTCCCGGCCCGTGGGCCGGATGCATCATGCGCTGGCCACGCCCACACCCAATTTAGCAAAGGGGGGGGAAGTCGTGATACGTCACGTGATGCTGCCATGACAACGTGAGTTTGACACCCCTGGCTTAGATGAACATCTCAACATTATACTATGCTTCTCTATGCACTTCCATTACTGAAAACAAATTCTGGGTTCGAGCACATGCACAGAGATGCTTTGTTCCTCAGTTCTCGATCCACTGTTTTAAACCACCTTCCACTCTACGGCCTTTTACACGTAGTCCTCAACTTGCCACCACAATTGAGCCCAACATTTCTCTTGCTAAGCAAGACAATTGTTGAGTGAGTTTTGCTCCATTTTACGACCTTTCTTGCCACAGTTGTGAAGTGAATATCTGCTGTTGTTAAATTAGTAACACAGTTGTAAACTGAATCTGGTTTCTCCATTGACTGTGCTTGTCAGAAGGTCACAAAAGGGGATCACATGATCTTGGGAGACTGCAACCGTCATAAATATGAACCAGTTGTCAAGCGTCTGAATTTGGATCATATGACCATGGAGAGGCTGCAACGGTCGTAAGTGTGAAAAACAGTCATAAGTCAACTTTTTCAGTGCCGTTGTAACTTCAATCGCTAAGCAAATGGTTATACGTTGAGGACTACCTGTATTGAAAAATGAAATACATAACCACAAGTGTAAATGCTATTTATCTCTGAGTGTAAATGCTATTTATCTCTATTTAGAGATGAAAGCAAAATATTTTTGGTACAAGGAATATCTGTATTATCTCATGAAAAAAACAACTGAAATGCTACCAATAATACTATGTTAAAACTGATGTCTCAAAGTTTCTTGGTCTATCATTGCTAAGATGAAAATTATAAAGATATTTAAATGTCATATATGTTTACCACAATCCATAACTGTAATTTTTGTTATGAACTCACACAAAACTAGGGACTGGTATGGATACAAAATTTAATATCGTTGGGTGGGGTTGTTTTTTAGAAGCATATTCTCTTGCATATCTGGAAAGGTACCAAAGCTAAGACAAAACAGCTATTGAACATATAACATAGAATAACAGAGTTGGGAGGGATCTTGGAGGTCTTCTAGTCCAACCCCCTGCTTGAGGAGGAGACCCTATACCATTCAGACAGATGGCTGTCCAGTCTCTTCTTAAAAGCCTCCAGTGATGGAGCACAAGCTGTTCCACTGATTAATTGTTAGAGAATTTCTCCTTAGTTCTAGGTTGCTTCTCTCCTTGATTAGTTTCCATCCATTGCTTGTTGTCTTGCCTTCTGGTGCTTTGGAAAATAAGTTGACTCCCTCATCTTTGTGGCAACCCCTCAATTATTGGAACACTGCTATCATGTCACCTTTTTAGTAAACCTCTAAGGATCAAGAGACTAAATGCTACAAGTATTCCCCCCGTAAATTTAGATTAAATAGATAGCAATAGCAATAGCACTTAGACTTATATACCGCTTTACAGTGCTTTACAGCCCTCTCTAAGCAGTTCACAGAGTCAGCATATTGCCCCCAACAATCTGGGTCCTCATTTTATCCACTTCGGAAGGATGGAAGGCTGAGTCAACCTTGAGCCGGTGAGATTTGAACTGCCGAACTGCAGCTAGCAGTCAGCTGAAGTAGCCTGCAGTACTGCACTCTAACCACTGCGCCACCTCGGCTCTTCTTAGATCTTCTTCCGTATGCACAGACACAGATGTACAGAATGCCAGTGTATAAGATTTGTGCTATCTTTTGAAACTATAGAATGTAGTGCGAGTTGGCACATAACGGGTCATTCTAATATTTCATTTGGTGGGAGGAGAGTTACTATCAGAATCTACTGAGATGCAAGTGTGTTTGAACAATTATAGAATAAAATGAAATTCCCAGACTGATTCTCGCTTGGCAAAAGCAACAATGAAGTTCGCACTTAACAAATCAGTTCTCACTTCTTCTGTAGCTCCAAATGTCTCTGTAGCACCTTCCATGTGGAGTTAGCAGAATTCCTGAAGCCTTTGTTTCGACAAGCCGCTCCATGCAATCCTCCACGTAACAATGAAACATGAAGGTGGCCTAAGCAAACATGTTGCTCTGAATTGTTTGTAAAACAACCTTGCTAATATGGCAGCTCGTAAAAAATATTTATAACCCACCAAGCACCATCTTTTACACCCTGAAAGCAGAAAGCAGCAGTAGCAGCTGTAGCCTAGTGTTAGCGTGCTCATTGCTCGGAGAATTAGAGAGAGTTTTAAATCCCAAACCAACCAATAATCCACCCTCCAAAACCAGGAAAAGATACAGAACCAATGGAAACGGCTAAACCTCTAAACCAAAGCAGAATTATTTTCATTTCATCGACAAATAGGCAGTGTAAGGATTGAGGTGGGTGATCCAGGAATCAGCAGGTCCCAGATTTAAGATGGTTGCTATGCAAATGTTCAACTGCAAGCCAAACAAGCATCACATCAAATATCCATTATTTTGGAAAGATAACACAAGTGTCAGCTGTCAACTTATGCTTGCTGTGCTTTGTTGTTATGCGGTGACAGACTGCCATGAGCTGGGTGGAGGGGAGGGGGGATAAGGTGGGGGATGCTTGGGGAATCGAAAGTAGAGACTGTACCACCTAGAGATGCTGCCCCAAGGTCATCCAGCTGGAAGAACGAGGGAGCCTCATACCAAGCTGCGCTTAGACTGACCATCATGAAAACATCTTGCATGGACTTGCTTGGTTACAGTGGGCTGGGCAGCTGGGGGGCAGGCGGGATAGAAGTGAGGGATTTTGGCATGCAATTCTCAGTTCTGTCTATGCACAGCTGCATTACATTTAACCTCTAGTAAAACTGTACCTTTCTCAACAAATAAAGCCAAGGATCATTTATATTTAGATGGTTTAGATTGTGGCCAATCTGACAGCAAGTTTAATCTTATGAGGATCTTTAAGCGATTTCTATCTTGGCATTAGCCGTGGGCAATAAATTGTTGTGCATTCCCATCTGCAATAAAATCTAAAAGTCTAGCTGAATGAAGCCATGACTGGGAGTCTTCTCAGCCAAGCCAAGCCAAGCATGGAGTTGAACAAAGTTGTGGGATGTCGGGAGATCCATGATTTAGTGCTGAGTCCAGGTCAGAACAACCTAATACCTTGAATGCTGACTCCTACTCCCACGTTTAGCCATCATCCACACCTCAAGGATTAACACAAGAATTCTGAACTTCTGGCAACTCATTAATGGTCAGCTAAGTTATCGCTGCTTTGTACTATATCCTGCACTGCAATCTTCTCACTGCACTCTTCTACAGCTCTGGAGGAAGCCAGCTCAGTATGTTGTCACATCTATCTATTCCAGGACATGTTTTCCTCTACTCGGGTTTATTTCAAAAAGAGGAGAGTGTTAATCTCATCTGACTTTTCTCACTGCAGCCTAATATATATGAATGTGCTAAAGTCCTGTTAAAAAGATTGGGGGTAATTCAATTAAAAAAAAAACTGCCAGCCTTTAATTATGTTTATCAGTTTTAAAGAATTAACAGGAGCAAAAGACAAATAAGAAAGGGGAACTGAAAGGAGAATTGAACAACCAATTTGAAGAGTTTTCCCTTCAGCGGCTATATATCTTCACTCAGGAATACACAAATAAAAACGGTAAGAAGAAAGACGACACAGCATAACAAAAGGAAACAAACTCCCAACCATTTTTCAATAGAACAACATTCAGCAGCCAGCATTCCAATTTCATATCCACTCTCTACTAATCCCTAGTCTTACTATATTTCTTCTAGATCTCCAATTCAGCTTTCTTTGATTTAAAGTTCTTTTTTTAAAATCTGGATTTAGACAGCTTTAGGAGAGATGCTAACATGGTGGACATAGAAGAGAAAAGAAGAAAAGAAAAAGACCCAAAAATGGAGCTGCTCGGTCCTCTTTCTAAAGCCCGTCTGAGAAGGGAATTTATCTACTCCTGTTGCTTCTTCAAAGTATGGTTTTACTGGGCTTTAATGGTCTCTGTCCACTGTTTACACTGACAGGTTTGCTTGATTGACAGATAAAGTTTATGTTTTTCTGTAAATATTTTATGTCTGAACCTCTTGGGATAGGAATTCTCCCCATCCCATACAGCTCTAAAGTGGGCAGCTTCTTTCTGATTCAGCAAAGGTTTGGATTTAGACCACTGTGCTACTTTTGTGGCATGCCTGAGACCTAACTTCAAGGATCTAGTCATGCAAGTATCTGCCAACTGTGAAATCCATCACATATGACAGACTAAGTGTTCAGCACAGGAATAGGCTGCTGAGTTTCAGCTTCTAGCTCAGGATGTGGACAGGAATGTAAGAGAGTTAATTGACCAAAGAAGATCTGTCAGAGTAGCTCATTTGCCACGGCACCCCAGAGATTATGACAGCATGAATCCAGGTCTACCTGGACACTGCTGGAAGATTCAAGGAATGGTGACGGACTATTATGGAAGGAATATGCCACTATTATCTTTCATTCCCTTTCACCCTTCCATTTGAGAGATTTCAAAAGTTGACCTCATTTACCTCTTCTGTCTACCTGAGAAAAGTTGTCACTTCACAAGGGTCTACATATCTATTGCAGCGAGATCAGCCACTTGGCATACGAGTGCTTTGCTGAGACTGCTTTTCCCCTTGAAAGAATCAAGGGTTGCCCTTGGGGGAAGGGGGGCATTCTAAGGGCAGATTACCTTAACCCTCCTAAAACAAGACAGCCCCACACCTCATGGACTCAATTGCTAGAGCAAGTAGACATTAAGAGGTCAGACATTCAGATGTGTCCCCTGACATTTAGTCATAATTGTTACCTTTCAGGCCCTAAATGACACTAGAATACATCTAAAGGAGAATATTTGTAGCTCAGGGTTGAAATGAGGGGTCCTCATTTCAACCCTGAGCCGAGGTGGCGCAGTGGTTAGAGTGCAGTACTGCAGGCTACTTCAGCTGACTGCTAGCTGCAGTTCGGCGGTTCAAATCTCACAGGCTCAAGGTTGACTCAGCCTTCCATCCTTCCGAGGTGGGTAAAATGAGGACCCAGATTGTTGGGGGCAATATGCTAACTCTGTGAACCGCTTAGAGAGGGCTGTAAAGCACTGTGAAGCGGTATATAAGTCTAAGTGCTATTGCTATTGCTATTCTCTGAGCTTGGTTGTTTTCTTGCAGATGTTTCATTACCCAAAGTAGCTAACATCATCAGTGCTCTGATGATGTTACCTAGTTGAGTAATGAAACATCTGCAAAAAAACAACCAAGCTCAGAGAGCACCCAGGATCCTTCACTAGAATACATCTGCAGATCTTCTTAGGTTCTGATGTCATGGGCAACTTCACCAGTTCTCCCTCACATGCAAATATGCTGCATGTCTATGAAGATTCTCAATCAACCAGATCATGGTTGTCCCAAAGATGCTTTTCTAAAAGGCAACTTTTAGACTTACTTGGGGGGGGGGTTTCCTTGAAAATGTTTCACTTTTCATCCAATAAGCTTCTTCTGTTAGAACTGAAGAAGCTTCTTGGAGGAGAAGCAAAACGTTTTCAAGGGGGTGGAAATCAAGAAAGTCTAGTTGCCTTTTGGAAAAGCATCTTTGGGAACATGCCAATATGCCCTGCATGTTCAGCCTGTTCAGTCTCTTGCTAGGCTTGGGACCAATGATTGTGGATTCTTGTGTTCATAAATCATCATAGAGTGCACATAATCTCAATAACTGATCATTGAAAATAATCAGGAATGCCTGCAACTTTATTTAGCCTATTGAAGGCTTGAAGACCTGACTCTTCTCCCTGGCCTTTAGTGAGAAGGTGTATAGCCAAGGGGTGAAATGCTACCAGTTCGGCCCGGTCCGGGCGTACCGGTAGCGGCGGCCACCAGTGGTTCGGAGAACCGGTAGCGGCAGCAGTGTGAGGCTCCGCCCACCCACCCAGACGTCGCCATTTTCTTGTTTTTAACCCTCTGCACATGCGCAAAGCGTTCTGCGCATGCGCAGAGGGTGAAAAAGCATGCGCTTCCAAACCAGTAGGGAAGGTAAGTAGATTTCACCGCTGGTATAGCCCCCTTGAATTTTTTTTCCCCTGTACCAGTCTGGTTTTGGTCATCTTGCTGTCTTTTATTCCTTATTTTGGTTTCTGATTATATATATATATTTATATGTTTTACTTGTGAGCATCCTAGAGTTGTTGGGATCCAGACAGCATACAAATTGAATAATAAATCATTATTGTCAATATTTCTGGGAATGGACTGGCTAGAGACTTAAAATCTGAATATTCATTGGGATCCAAATGACATCATTCTTGATTCCCCAGAATACACAATTCACAGCCTTCAGGGTCCCAATTTCTCATTAGTCACATACTTCATCAAGTACTTTTTCTTTCTTTGCCTGCCAACTATGTGTTTTGACAATGTGTTTTAAATCTCAGGCTGTCACTTCATTCCTTCCCTGCTGGCTGTTAGCAAACGTAGGGAAGAGAAGGCAAGAAACTGTGCCTCCTCCCCTTCTTATACCCATGTGAATTATGGAGTGTCTGCCTGAATGGCTTACGCATACTTTCTGCTTGCTTTGGACTTAAGACTTTTTTTTTCTTCTCCTCATTACTTTGGTAATAGATCCGGCCTATCTCTGTCAAGGTTATCTTTCTTATTCTTTACAGCAGGCTCTGTTGTCCAGGCAAAAGGGACTGAAGCGTTTTTAAAGTCTACAATGAGACAACGTTCAGAAGTGACTAAGGCAGACATGTTCCTATTTCACGGAATTATAAGAAGGAAGAGGGGTGCAATGCAATCAAACTAGCAAGATTTTTATTATTGTAACCGGTCTCAATAAAAATAGATTTAGCCTTTCTGTGGAATTGATTTCCTGGTCTGGTCTACTCAGTTGGTAGTTGATCCCATTTGCAAATGGAACACATTATTTCCTGTTGTGGCCTCTCCTTCACCTTCAGTCGTCTTGCCCAGGGGTGAAATCCAGCAGGTTCTGACAGGTTCTGGAGAACTGGTAGCGGAAATTTTGAGTAGTTCGGAGAACCAGCAAATACCACCTCTGGCTGGCCCCAGAGTGGAGTGGGAATGGAGATTTTGCAATATCCTTCCCCCAGGAGTGGGGAGGGAATGGGGATTTTGCAGTATCCTTCCCCTGGAGTGGAGTGGGAATGGAGATTTTGCAATATCCTTCCCCCAGGAGTGGGGTGGGAATGGGGATTTTGCAGTATTCTTCCCCTGCCATGCGCACAAGCCACGCCCACCAAGCCACGTCATGCCCACCAAGCCACGCCCACAGAACCGGTAGTAAAAAAAATTGGATTTCACCACTGGTCTTGCTTGTTTGTTTGCCAGAGCTAGTTTGCCCCTTCACTTAATTTATGACAGAGACCCATCTATGACAACACATTTCAAGTCTTGGATGTGAAATTCCACCTATCCTCTGCCCGTCATACACAATCACAAACTGTGAGACAAATGGCACCTTAAAACAAATGACTTTGCTTCTGTATACAGTACAGGTAGTCCTCGACTTAACAACAGTTCATTTAGTCTTGACTTATGACCATTTTTCATACTTACTGTATGACCATTGTAGCATCCCCATGGTCATGTGATTTACATTTGGATGCTTGACAACTGGTTCATATTTAGGATGGTTGCGGTGTCTAGGGGTCATGTGACCATCTTTTGCGACCTTCTGACAAGCAATGGGGAAGCCAGATTCATTTAACAACTGCAGTGATTCACTTAACTAATTTAATAGTGCAGTGATTCATTTACTAATTTAACAACTGCAGTGATTCACTTAACAAATGTGGCAAGAAAAATCATAAAATGGGACAAAAGTCACACTTAACAAATTTCTCACTTAGCAACGTAAATTCTGGGCTCAATTGTGGTCGTAAGTTGAGGATTACCTGTACCATCGGGACAATTCTCCTAACTTTTAACTCATGGATGAATTTAACTATAGTCACATAGTTGATGTCTCCACTCAATTGTCACCATTTTAGGACACCTATGTCTACCACTACATCTGTTGCTGAATGCCTCCTGCCCCTCCTCCCCATACCTCAGGCCTCCCCTTTTCTCTAAGATTATTTAATGCCTTCTCAAGGCTCACGCCAAGGCCTCTTACAAGAAGCACTCTGCTCCCTGTCCTCATTAGGAGTCAACCTACCCCCTCCCTTGCTGCTTTTAGAAATCATAAATAGATTTATCCTATTCACACAACCATCTAAGAAGATAGGGAGCCAAATTTATTGGCTTATTCTCAGTGAAACCCAGGTCTGTGACCTTTCACCTGCAGTTTCCAGCCACACTGAAAATTCACCATTTTCTACTCATTCATTCTGATCTTGGAGTGCCTTCCTTGCAGCTTATATACTTCTGTCACTCTCTCCATCACCACTATCAGCTCATCTTAGACGGGGGGGGGCAGAAGGAAGAATCTGAATGATATCCTATTGTTGGATTCTTTGCAAGGAGGGGAAACTGGAATATTTAATTCATTGGACCAGGCTACCAGGGCAGAGAATGCTCTTGAGCAATAGCAGGTGACAATGACAGATATTTGCTTCTTCAAGAGTTCCATTTCAAATACATTCACAAGCCAAAACCACAAGTCTGACCATTCACAATAAAGTTTTTGCACCTGCCACAGGGGTGGGTTCCACTTACCTTCCCTACCGGTTCACATTGCCTACATCACTTCACGGAAATGACCCTCTGTGCATGCGCAGAAGCCTTTGTGCATGCGCAGAGGGTTTTTTTTGCAAGCCGCAGTGACCGGAGGACCGGTTCGGGAGCATGGACTGCCGGCCATCACTGCCGGTTCGGTGAGCGGCGGCAAATTTCCGCTACCGGTTCTAAAGAACCGGTCCAAACCGGCAGCAACCCACCACTGACCTGCCAGCATTCTAACTTTGAGGGGATGATGACATAATGGAGAGGGGGTGGCAGGGAAGCTGGTAAGGACAACTGCATAATTGATGGGAGAAATCAAAAGAGTGTCCCATCTCTTGAAATGAGAGGGAGGGCATTTCCATTTCTAACTCTGAATTAGATCAGGAAATAGAGAGTGAAGAAATGAAAAGTGTTCCTGACAAAGAAGAAATAGAAATTCAGGGTGGAGGGTGTAGCTACACAAAGCCAGAAGGAAGTGGGAGAGAAGTACTCACAGACTCAGAGGTGGGGGCAAGAAATGTATGAGTGGGTTGAATCTCTAGATCAGTGGTTCTCAACCTTCCTGTTAGGACTCTGTCCAAACGGTTGGGTTGGTTAATATAAACAAGCCACAAATCACTGTTTAATCTAATATATGTAATATGGCTTTAAATGCATTGGTGCATTCTGACTGGCAGTAACGGCCATAAGAGGGAGCTAGAGAACATGGTTAGTGCTCTCTCTCTCTCTCTTTTGCTGATTCATTGCTGAGTGACTTCGTGTCTGCAATTAAGCTCTGTGTGTAGCTAACTATCTGTGATAGGAGAGAATCTTTGTTTGATGATTAAGACAAAGAAAGACTGGTAAGAAGACTGCTGTACTTCTGAATACTGACAGAACGTGTATGATTCGGACTGTTATTTGGACTGTGCTATCTCTTTAAGTAAACTACTTTTATACACTTTAACCTATCTGTGTATTGACTGAACCATTACTCATATCTACTGCAACATTACGGTGAACTGTGCAAACCTTCAGGGCCCAGAGGTTACTCTGCACAATTCCTTAACACTCTTGCTAGTC
>QLTV01001177.1:3911434-3923338 GCA_003457575.1 Thermophis baileyi | reverse complement strand
GTTCAGAAGCCATCTTGTTAGAGCAGTGGTTCTCAACCTTCCTAATGCCGCGACCCCCTCCCCACCGCCGCGACCCCTGCCCCACCCCCGCCCCGTGCGTGCACGTTGCCAGGCGAGAAGTGATGAGGTGACAAAGGGGGCATGGCACCAAGATGGCAGGCTAGTGCCCGCTTAGGCGAGCCCTGTGAAAGGGTCGTTCGACCCCCAAAGGGGTCGCGACCCACAGGTTGAGAACCACTGCTCTAGATCATAAAATCACAAAGCTGAAATGGATCTTGAAGGTCTTCTAGTCCAACCAGCTGCACAAAGCAAGAAAACTTATACCATCTTAGTCAAATGGTTGTCCTGTCTATTTTTGGAAACCTCCAGTGATGGGGCACCCACAACTCCAGGAGGCAAGCTATTTCATTGGTTAGTTGTTAGTGGGTCAGGTCACAGAGCACCAAGGACCCCTCACACTTTTTATCTCCCATTCCCAGACACCACAAAACCCTACCTCTACAGCCAGCAAGAGGGAAAAACAGATGCCACTAATAATGAGATACTGAAGTACACAGAGCTTACATATCTTTATGTCAAATCTACTTTCACAACTCAAATTAAGAAAAAAGCAGAAAGAAGGAGGACACCATTTTAATTCCAAAAACATACCTCTAGATTTTCTAGATCAGTCTGGAACACACTCCCAAGGTAATGATGATAAGGGTGGGTTTAAAAAAAGATGTTTAAGTTTTCTTTACTGGGAAAGCTAGTTTAAACTGAGTTTCATCTCCCAGATCTAAAGAGGATGAATGAACATTACTTTGCTATCGTACACTATAAGAGCATACCAAGGCCAAATACTCAAAGAAATGGATAGAATAAAAATCCATTTTTGAAACATGGAACCACAACTGAGACACAGGTCAGCAATATACATTCCATTGGGTTAATGATAATGCAAGACCTAGGCCAGTGATGGCGAACCTTTTAGACACCGAGTGCCCAAACTGCATGCACGCGCATGCCCAAACTGAAAGGTGTGCATGCACATGCATGCACAGACATGTGCAGACATGTACAGACATGCGCACGTGCGGACATGCGCGCATGCGCAGCAGAGACCCAAAGACCAGCTGGCCGGCAGGAGGCGGGGCATCCCAACACCGGCAGCACAGCAAGAGGTAAGATCTTTTTCTTTCGTGAGCTTCTGTTTCGTTGTTTGCAGGGAAACAGAAGCTCACGAAAGAAACGCCACGGAGATCTGACCTGGGGCGACGGCGTGCGTGCCAGCAGAGAGGGCTCTGTGTGCCACCTCTGGCACGCATGCCATAGGCTCACCATCACGGACCTAGGTCATGGCTTAAGTTCAATATACAACCGATATTTATATGTATTAAAACCATCACCATATTTATTATTTATTATTATTTATTTATTTATTTGTCAAACATGTACAAGATAGCAGGTATAGGTATAAACATAAACATAATCAAAGTGAATACAGATAGATGAGGACAATAGGACAGTAGGACAGGGACGGTAGGCACGCTGGTGTGCTTATGCACGCCCCTTACAGACCTCTTAGGAATGGGGTGAGGTCGACAGTAGACAGTCTAAGGTTAAAGTTTTTTGGGTTTGGGGAAGAAACCACAGAGTCAGTGAATTCCAGGCATTGATCACTCTGTTGCTGAAGTCGTATTTTCTGCAGTCATTCTGCTGGCATAGTAGTTGTTCACTGATGTTGATGTTTGGAAGATGTAAAATCTGTGTAGACTCAGCTAGCGAACGTTTTGTATGCTCTAGTTAGCAGTGTAATGTTGCCAGAGAAGAAGCTACGCAGGATTACGTTGACTACTCTTAGTGCCTTTTTGGCAATGTTGTTACAGTGGGCTTTGGCACTTAGATCATTAGATATGAGTACTCCAAGATCCTTGACAGAATGAGGGTCGTCTACAAGGTCGTGTCCTCCAAGCTTGTATTTTGTGTTCTGATTCTTTTTGCCAATGTGTAAGACAGAGCATTTGTTGATTGAGATTTGAAGTTGCCACTTGTTTGACCATTCTGATACATTTCAATCTGCCAGCCTATAATGTGGATTTTCAATGGGTTATATGCCAAGATAAAACCAAATTCTTAGATAATTATAAAATAGAAAGTGACCCCCCAAAGAACTAAGATCTCACACAAATGAAATATTATTTGATACCTTGCTGAAATCCATCTTGCAGATGTTGAAAAGCTATCTTCCCATAAGAAATGGGCTCAATTTTAATTCTCATGGTGCTCAATAATTCTTTTACACTTTATTTGGCTTGTAGAGCCAAGGTGGCGCAGTGGTTAGAGTGCAGCACTGCAGGCTACTTCAGCTGACTGCTAGCTGCAGTTCAGCGGTTCAAATCTCACCAGGCTCAAGGTTGACTCAGCCTTCCATCCTTCTGAGGTGGGTAAAATGAGGACCCAGATTGTTGGGGGCAATATGCTAACTCTGTAAACCGCTTAGAGAGGGCTGTAAAGCACTATGAAGCGGTATATAAGTCTAAGTGCTATTGCTATTGTATTTTTGAGTCGGCTCTATTATAGTAGAGGATGTTACTATTTGTGTAACTGTTACTTACTGCTTTCCTTCGTTTAGAAGCTTCTCTCAATCACCAAGCTTTCCAGTCTTTGCTTTTTCTTTGATTTTTTTTTCTTATTTACATAAGTTTGAGTTACTATCTTCTTATTTAAAAGTTTTAATAAAAATTATATACCAAAGGAAAGAAAAGAAATGCCCTGGAGTCTTTTTGCTCCCTCTTGTTGCTCTGCCCAGTCAGAGGATGAAGAGTCAGCAAATGGAAGAGTCAGAAAGAGTGTTGACGGAGTTAGAACCTTAAGTGGCTGATAATGATAAGAAGTAGAATAGAAGTAGTAGTAGACTAGATGTCAAAGAATTGGAGAAGATAAACAAGGTATCAAGATTTGAAAATCAAAACTGGTTTTGATAAACCGGCTGGGGTAGTTCCAGTAGTTATAGGCACATTAGACACTATATCAAAAATCTGGATAATAGATGTTGCAATACCTGGAAATAGCAGAAGAAAAGAGAAAAGAACTGAGAATATCACAAAATATGAAGACCTGCAAATAGAAGTAAAACTACTGTGGCAAAAGATAATAGGTACCTTGGGTATAATCCCCAAACACATGGAGCACCACTTGAAGATCATCGGCATTGACAATATCACTATCAGTCAATTGCAGAAGATAGCTCACTTGGAACAGCTTACATCCTACGACAATACCTTTGACACTATCAAACAACAACAACTGCCTATCCCATGTCCTTGGGAAGGACTCCATAGTTGGATTTTTATGTGAATCCAATCTAAACATCTGACTGACTGTGCAACCAACCCAGGGGTGGGTTCTTCTTTTCTTCGCTGCCGGTTTGCTCAGTGCTGCGCTGCGTGGGCGCGCGGGCACGTGGGCGCTTCATGGGCGCTTTGCACATGCGCAGTGCACTTTGCACATGCACAGTGCGCTTTGCACACACTTCGTGCATGCTTCGCGCATGCACAGTGCTTTAAAAAAGCTTCTGTGCATGCGCAGAAGCAAAAAACAGAAGCGAAAGAACTGGTTCATGGGCGTGGCAGGCCTGGGTCGCTGCCGGTTCTAGCGACCCAGGCCACCAAGTTACTACCAGTTCTAAAGAACTGGTCCGAACCAGGAGGAACCCGCCTCTGAACCAACCATAATAATAATCATAATTATAATAATTTTAATAATAATGATAATACAATTGTAATAATTTTCTTCAAATAATGTACCTTGCACCCATTGTTTATTTCAGTTCTGTGCCCTGTAACCATTTTGTGAAGGGCTGTCCCTAGTGATGGGTCCCCTAAAAACAGAAGGGTTCTAATGGCATCATTGTTATGGGACGTTAAGCTGATACAATAATTATATTTCTATTCTTTCCTAATAGTTCACAACAGCAAAGCTATTACTGAAATTCTAACTAGAAGGCAGCAATTGTTTCCAAAAAAAAAAAAAACCCCTAAAAATAAACACAAACCTAATCCAGTAAAGACCAAAACATGACTTGCATCAAATAGATCAAGAGGTAGCACTGTTTCCCTGGTGATAAGTGCAATTAATCAGCTGCAGATAAATTGTAGTCTGGCACATATTTTACATATGAAGACAATCTGGCATAATATCTCAGATTAATCTTCACCCAGCAGCATGGCTCTCCCTTGTTCTCTTCTGCTCTCTCTCCCCTGCTGTGACTTCTGGAACAGAAAATAGGTTGTTGAATAAGCCAGTGCAGAAATCTTCCTGTCATGAAGAACTCATTAGGTCAGCTGTAAAGCAATTTATCAAAGGTCTGGATGGCGGCCACGAGTTTTGCTTGTACAACAGATTCAGTTGTGATGTTGAAAAATAGATAAATAGGTACCACTTCAGTGGGAAGGTAACAATTGCTCCATGATGTCATCCTGGCCACATGACCACAGAAATGTTTTCAGACAGTGTTGGCTCAATGGCTTTGAAATGGAGATGAGTACCACTCCCTAAAGTTGGCAATGACTAGTGGAGTAAAATCCACAGGGACTCCTTTACCTTTACCTAGATTTATTTAAAGAATTCATCGATACACAAGGGTTTCATCTGATCTCTGTCAAAACATCCTCCATGTCAGCTTTTAGCATTCAATTCCTATCAGCCTTGCCACCTACCACCATCCAATTCCTTTGCCATCTGTCTGTTTAATCATGTTTTATGGTAGACATTGTTCTCCTCCTGATATCTTGTTTGATGACTTCTGAATCATACTGGGATGCAGTGGTGGGTTTCAATTTTTTTTAACTACCAGTTCTGTGGGCATGGCTTGGTGGGTGTGGCTTGGTGGGCGTGGCAGGGGAAGGATACTGTAAAATCTCCATTCCCACCCCACTCCAGGGGAAGGTTACTGCAAAATCCCCATTTCCTCTCGATCAGCTGGGACTTGGGAGGCAGAGAATAGATGGGGGTGGGGCCAGCCAGAGGTGATATTTACCGGTTCTCCGAACTACTCAAAATTTCCGCTGCCGGTTCTCCAGAACTGGTCAGAACCTGCTGAAACCCACCTCTGCTATGATGTACATTCAACCCAGTAGTTAGAACCAGATGTTTAAAGTCTTGAAAGTGCCCCACTTCATTGTTACTCATTGACTGAGATGAAATTTGGAGTGCACCAGTGTTATAGTTACAAACAGTTCCATGATGGGATCATGTTAGTCAGCAATGAAAGATTTGGACAATTATCTGCATTAAGCAGAATCACCCTTCATTTTTTGCCTCTTTACTGATTTCCAAATTAGAAGGAGAAACATGAAATTAAACACATGATGAACCTACAGATGCTTTCCTTTCAATAGTATCTGAAATTAAACAGAACCAGTAAAATATTTGAGTATCATCATGACAAATACAAATTGTATGCTACTTCAAAATAACTATATCAAGTCATAGAATGAAGTTAAAAAGATATGTTAAGACAGGAGAAACTACAATTGACATTGCTGGGGGAATTTCTGTAACAAAAATTAGTGTCTTACCTAGAATGATGCTTTTGTTTCAGATAATACCTGTTTTGACAACCGATGCATATTAAACATTGGTAAAAGTCTATATCTAAATTTGTGTGGCGGGGGGAAGCATGTGTTAAATATAAAGTGTTACAAGATGTAAAGGAAAGAAGGTGATTGGATCAACCTGATTTGAAATTGATTTTTGAAGTTTGCTGTTAGGTTTGGATGAAAGAGTGGGGTATTGCTGAGAAATAGAAGGCTCTTGGAGTTAGAAGGGCATGAGCTGAGATTTGGGTGGCATAATGTTTATTGTACAATAAAGTCAAGTTTAATGTGGATTTAAAAAATCATGATAGCAATAGCACTTAGACTTATATACCACTTTCATAGTGCTTTAGAGCCCTCTCTAAGCAGCTTACAGAGTCAGCATATTTTCCCTAACAATCTGGGTCTTCATTTTACTGCCCTTGGAAGGATGGATGGCTGAGTCAAACTTGAGCTGGTCAGGATCCAACTGCTGGCAGTCGGCAAAGTTAACCTGTGTTGTTATATTCTAACCACTGCGCTACCACAGCTCTTTTTATGTTTTATATTTTATGTTCTACATACGGCTCTCTTATGTTACACATATGCTAGACAAAGCCCCTCTTTGAAGGATATGGACAATTCAGAAAGCAATAAACAAACAAACAAAGAAAGAAAGAAATTGATAAATAAAATGTCATATTGAGAACAAGTTGTGTCTGAAAACACCTTTACGGCTCTCAGCACAAGAAACATTTAACAAAAATATTAAGCAAAAAGATAAGAAATAATAGGGAAATAGAAATGGCTAACATATTGTGAGGCACTAGAACTTTGCCAAGGGGAATACAAAATAAAACCAAGAGAATAATATGTAGCAGACGGATATAGTTGTCAATGTTTGTTTACAGTTACAATAAATATTTCAATTGGACAAAAGAGTTTATATTATTGAATATGTATATTATACAAATAAAACAATGGGAAAATATATGTTTGAAAGGATTGTAATTTACACAGTTGTAATCTTAAAGACAACATTTATAAAACAATGTACCATTGATATATAACACCAGATAAATTGTCTAGAATATATAAAGGCACTTCAAATTTATGTTGGAAATATGAACAACAAGAAGAGTCATTGTATCGTGTATATGCAAAAAAAGCTAGAAAATGTTGGTTTCAAATGCCTGAATTAATTCAGAGGATTGTAAAGGTTAATATACAATTGAAACCAGAATTCTCCTTCTTGGGACTAATGGACAGATGGTAAAAAAAAGTCATGGAACTTTCTTTTTGTATATGATAATTGCAATGAGATTACTGCATGCATGGGGATAGAAAGATTTGGCACTACAAGTCATTTCAAAGTGAGATGGATGGCAACAAATTTAATAGATAAAATACTGCCAACAAAGGATTGGTTGGTGAAGATGATGAAACTTGTTGAGATGGCCAAATTGTTTTGTTTGATGAGAGAAAAGATAATAAGTATATTTATTGCTGGAAACCCCTGATTATTTGCATAAAACAGAAAAAGTGAACTTATGTTTTATGATTTTGATGACAGGATTAATTATAGAAGAGAGTCATAATCAGAGGTGGGTTCCTCCCGGTTCCTCCCGGTTCGCCCGAACCGGTAGCGACCCGCTGGTGATGTCATGATGATGTCACGGATCCGGTTCAGTCGGTGCCGGTCCGTGGACGCCGCCATCTTTTTTTGATTTTCTTTTTTTAAATTTTTTTCCGGGTTTTTTTCCTTCTGCGCATGCTCAGAAGCCGAGTTTCCGGCACTGCGCATGTGTCGCCATCTTGTTTTCGGCTTTTTTGGGGGGGTTAACATTTTTTTGCACGGTGCATGCGTGCACGCGCTTTGCGCACACGCGCCCACGAGGCGCGGCCACACGGCGTGGGAGGAAGCGAACCAGCAGTGAGGTAAGTTAGAACCCCTGGTCATAATGTAACTTTAGAGAAATACTATATGTATATGTATGTATGCATGAATGTGGATATATAGACAGATACAGATACAGATACAGATACAGATACAGATACAGATACAGATACAGATACAGAGAGAGAGAGAGAGAGAGAGAGAGAGAGAGAGAGAGAGAGAGAGATGAGAAAGAGAGAGAGAGAGAGAAATATACATATACATTTACATATACATATACATATTCACAACCATTCTTTCCACCTAGCTTTTTAAAAAAATCTGCACAGATTCAACCAAAAAGGAATAGAAAGTGAAGAAGCAAATGAATGAGAGGCCACAAATGGTTTGCCATTTTTCTCTTTAAATGGAGACACATCATAAAACATTTACAATTTATTTGGTGCCAGCAATCGGTAGAAGTTCCATTTGTATACCACACACATCTACATGAATGAGGCGAGCCCTGAAAAACCTTCCTAATGTCAAATAGTAATTGCGTTTTTATAACATTAATCACTTCTTATCATTAATTTTCAGTTTGGTCAGTCAATGCCACATTTGCCTATATAAAGGTTGGAGCTACCGCTGCATTAATTCCACAGACAGATGGAATTAGTTACCGTGTTTGTTAAGACTCAGCACATAAATAAAAATAAGTGGACTTTTTGTCCTAAGGTTCTCATAATAGTTTAGGCCAGGGCTGCTATTAGTCCTTGTCACATTAAGAGATTATGGAGCAATTTGAAAAAGAATAAAATACACTTATTCTGCTCTTAGTAGAAGTCCTAAGAACTACTGTATATGTAAAGATGGTTTTATTTATTTGTTTGTTTGTTTGTTTGCATCCCGCCTTTATTATTTTTTAAAAATCACCCCAGGCAGTGAACATATCCCACATACCTTCCTCATCCTATTGTCCCCACAACAACAATCCTGTGAGGTGCGTTGGCCTGAGAGAGAGTGACTGGCCCAAGGTCATCCAGCTGGCTTTCATGGCTAAGGATTAGAACTCACAGTCTCCTGGTTTCTAGCCTATTGCGTTAACTACTAGACTAGGAGTGGGCAATTTATTTTCCCAAGGGGCCACAGCTCTGGATTTTTGTCTTGGTCTAGATTTATTTAGGGTGATGCAGTGGCTCAGTGGTTAAGACCCTGCTCGGCTTGTTGCCACGTGACAGGGTGAGCTCCCTGCGCTTTGACTGAAGCAGCAGTGGATGGTCAAGCCTGAGTCCCCTCACATGATGATCACTACCATCTCCTCCTCAGGCTGCTCCAGGTGAGAGGCAAGTGCTGGGCAGCTGCAGAAAAGCATCTTTTCTCCTTGCTCTCCTGCAGCCTCCAGATGACAAAGAAGAGCATGGTGACTGTGCAGAACCAGACCTGACTTGGCTTCTTCTCTACCACTCCTAAGGGTGGTAATAGTGGGCTTATTTACATTTGATTTCTAATTTCCCATTGACCTCATGAGGGCCAGAAAGGGACAGCCAAAGGGCCAGGTAAAATGGCCAGGTCTGCACTAGACCAAACTGATGATGATGGTGGTGGTGGTGGTGGTGGTGATACACCATACATTGATTATATCTGCTCATTCCTCCATATTGAAAAAAAGTCAGCATGGAAAATAGGGCTGTTCAAACAAGAGAAAATGCTTTCTCCGAAGCAGGGGATTGATTGTTAACCCTGTACAATTTGCAATTTGATTTTAGAAAATTGTCTCCATTTCTTCTCCTTGGTTGCCCAGCTGATAACAGTCATCAACAACAATATTGCTTTTATTAATTTCTCCAATTATTTGAATTGATGCTTTCTTTGGGAGTATAGTCCTGGGCTTTTTATTAGGAGGAGGAGGAGGAAGAGGAGAAGGAGAAGGAGAAGGAGAAGGAGAAGGAGAAGGAGAAGGAGAAGGAGAAGGATGATGATGATGTTCATCATCATCATCATCATCATCATCTGGCCTGATGTGAAGTGAACCACAGTCTTTTAAGGAAAATAAATATCCCTTTAGGAAGAAGATATCCTATTCTAGCTTGAAGAATTTTCTTCCTTTTTCTTATTACTATTCAGCATCCACACTGTTTTGAAAACATCCTGAGCACATTTTAGTGGGTACAATGGGGCAATGGTATGTGATCAGATAAAAGGCAGCTTACCCCACAGCAGGAATGTGACCCTAGCATGGAACCTCCCCTAGTTTCATGGGCCGTAAAGGGAGACAGGAGGAGGGAGAAATGTATGAACCCTAACACTAACCTTACCATAAACTAGAATTAGCTCATCTAATGTGCTTCCTATCTCGCAAGGGTGACAGAATGTGAGGGAAGGGCTGCTGCATAAGTAACGTTTAAATCAAGGAAACAACATCACACAAGATAAACAAACGATGTAGGCAGGGGTGGGTTCTACTTACCTTCCCTACCAGTTCGCATCGCAATGGAAGTGCACGTTTTGCGCGCGTGCGCGTCCCTTCCCGGACATGATCCTCTGCGCATGCTCAGTACTTTTAAAAAAAAAAGCACTTCCGCATTGCAAACTAGGCAAGGAGCATGGAAAACAGCTGCGGAGCGGCAATTCAATCTGCCGCCCCTGATCAGCTGGGCTTCGGAAGCAGAGATAAAGGTCAGTATAACCCAGGGGCGGGCGGGCAGGCCCACTTTCACGGATACAGAGAACCGGTTCTCTCTCGGCTTGGAGTCAGAGCTACCGGTTCTAAAGAACCAGTCTGAACCAGCAGCAACCCACCACTGGATATAGGTCTCTATGTGTATAGGATACATTTTTCTTGTCCTCTAGAAAACATCTAAAAAAAACCTTTTGTTTATTTTTAAATCATTATTTGGGGCATAATTCCATAGTGGTGGGATTTAGGATTGGATTAAACCCAGTTGCTGTGATTCGATGCTGTTTGTTCATTATTTCTATGCAAATGCTTGGTAGGATACCTTGGAAGACTGAATTCCCCAAAGTGAGGCATACGGGCTTATTAATTTCAACAAATCAATTAAAAAGTCCATAAAAGGAAAGTCTTCTGTGAATCAGACTCAGATATTAGTCACTACATGGACACCAGAGTTTACAGTAAAGAAATAGTTGGCAATTGCCTTCTTCTGTTGTTTTTTTTAAAGTTCCCCTGCAGTTTCCTGGTGGTCTCCTCTCCAAGGACTAAGCAGATCCAATCCTTCATGGCTTTTTCCAATCAAAGGCTGGGTCAGTGTTTTTCAACCTTGGCAACCTTAGGACATCTGGACTTCAACTCCCAGAATTCCTGGGAGCATGTTGGCTGAGGAATTCTGGGAGTTGAAGTCCACACATCCTAAAGTTGTCCAAGTTGAGAAACCTTGATCTAAGTGGAGGCACCAGCTATGGAAAAGGTTCTCTTATTTATTTGTTTGTTTAGAATAACTCTACACCTGGGGGCTGGATCACAATGAGCTTAAGCAAGGTTGAAACTTTCAGATTGTTTCTTCATCAGAGGCCTAGACTCTGCTTTAATGTTCCCATCATCTTCCTTGGCTGTTTGTCTTTCTCTGCAGCTGCAATATATTTTCCAAGATGTTTTCTTCCAATTACAACAAGCAGCGCATGTGAGGAAAACAGAGATGCTTGAACTTAACAAACTGGGAAAGAGAAGGATGTTGGCCAAGGAAACAAAGCAGTTTTGTCAGAGCCATTTCGAGTCTCCTCTGGAAGCTACATCTCCTCACCAGACATCACCCTCAAGAGCTGCATCTATAATTAACTGAAGAGCAAGAGCTGGGCTCGCCTGCCTTCACAACCCGCACGCATATCTTTCAGCACTGCATAACATTTCCAGAAAGCGATGTAAAACGCAGCGTGTAAAATAAGACCACAAGGAATTAGGCAGCTGAGAACAAAGCGCGCAGGTGGCATGTGCTCAGCCAAAAATCCCAGAAAGTGTTGCTGAGAGAATGCCGAGACTTGCTGAGCAACTGAGGGATCAAAGAGCTGAAACCAAAAGACCGGGTTTTGTGCCGTTTTCCATTTTCCTTCCATTATGCAGGGAGCAAAAAAGAGCAAACACACAATAGGAAGGCTGTGAAATTAATCCCGTGCCTTCCCTGTGCACAGCCCTCTTGTGTTCACATCAGGTGAGCCTTTCTACACTGGGGAATGGAAGATGCTGATTTGGTCTGGGAAAACATAGGAAGAACGGTTGCAGGATTTGGGTTTGGCTAGTCTAGAGAAAATAACTAGAGGTGACATGATTAGCACTATTCCAGTATTTGCGGGGTTGCCACAAAGAAGAGGGGGCCAAATTATTCTACAAAGCACCAGAGGGCAGGACAAGAAACAACGGTTGGAAACTAATCAAGGAGAGAAGCAACCTGGAATTAAGGAGAAACTTCCTAACAGTGAGGACAATTAACCAGTGGAACAGCTTGCCTTCAG
>QLTV01001177.1:3882290-3901482 GCA_003457575.1 Thermophis baileyi | reverse complement strand
GTGTGTGTGTGTGTGTCTACACCCACCCCCACATACATGCATACATATACACAAATATATGCAGTACATATACAGTATATAAAGTACACACACATACATGTATGTGTATGTATGTATGTGTGTGTATACACACACACACACACACACACAGAGAGTATATCACACACACACACACACACACACACACACACACAGTATATATATATAGAAGGGGAGCAGGGAGTGCAGAGCAATAAAAGAAAACTTCACAAAACGTATTTGTGATTTGAAGAACCGCAAGATTCGTCAGCGATAGCTAGAGGTAGTTTTTGACAAGAGGATATGGTAATTTTTGGAGTGCACCAACTCAATTTGTCCAGTCACTTTGCTTTCAACATCCTTGATGGACCTTGAGACATGTTTGATCACAGTAGAGGACATTGAGATTAGAGTTTGGAGCCTGTTTCACTCCTATCTCTTTAGTCTTTGTTTTCAGTAATAGGTTTTAGTTGTCAAAGAATCTGACATTGAAGTTGTCAAGTGCCTGTGGGAGAAGCCGGAAACTGTGACCAAGGACTAGGTCAGAAAGACAGTCCAAAAAGCAGAATTCAAGAAGAATAATCTGAGTTCAGGAAGACCTTGCTAGTCAGATAAAGTTCAAATACAGCCACAAACAGCTCTATAACACCCAACTATATAACAGCTTTACTGTTAAGAAGGGATTGTGGGGAAGCAGGTGGGTCCATAGGAGGGGGAACTGTGAAGTTTGGGGATTGTTTAGAACAGGGCTGTCAAACTCACGGTCTGTGGGCAAGATGCATCACGCGCTGGCCACGCCCACACCATTTAACAAAGGGGAAAAAGTCGTGATACATCATGTGACGTCGCCGTGGCGACACGAGTTTGACACCCCTGGTTTAGAAGGGCCTGAAAAATTATAAAGAAATAAGTTTCAAATTGAAATTCTCTACTTTTGTATCTAAAGGAAATACTATATCTTAATGATCAGTCCTAACTAGGATCATTCAAAAGTACACTTAGCTATTGTAAGGAGAAAGTTGTGTTACTCTAAGAGAACCAGAAACCACCCTGTCTTTCCCTCCCTCTCCCCACCTTTTCTTAATTTAAATCCATCTCTTTAGCCACCTCATTGTATCTGATGAAGAAAGTTGCAGATCAGTAGTGGGTTCTAAAACCCGTTGCTACCGGTTCACACTTGCACTCGCGCGCGTGACGCTTCTGCGCATGCGCAGAAGCGTCCCGGGCGGGTGGGCAGAGCATCCCGGCGGGTGGGTGAAGCGTCCCGAGCAGGTGGGCAGAGTGTCCTGGGTGGGTGGGCGGAGCATCCCGGGCGGGTGGGCGAAGCCTCCCGCCATTGCCGCTACCGGTTCTAAGAACCAGGCCGAACCAGGAGCAACCCACCACTGCTGCAGATGATAAAAATTTGTGCCTTTGAAATTTCTCATTCAGAAAAGGACTACCATGATCCCAATCAGCTATTAAATGTGTTACTTGACTTTGGTTAACAACTGTTTCACCCTACAACTAACTTCATAGGATTGTTGCCAGACTAATGATGAGGCAATCTAATAATCTAATATACCACCCTACGTTCCTTAGACAAAAGAAGAATGGTATACAAAGTTAATAAGATGATGATGATGATTACTCGAATATAGCTCGTCTGCCTGGAATCCACACTGTATATTGGACATTAATACAATTGAGCAGGTCCAGAGGTACTTCAGGAGAAGAGTACTCCACTCGTCTACTCACAATAGAATTCCCTATGCCACCAGGCTTGAAATTTTGGGCTTGGACAATCTGGAACTGCGCCACCTGCGGTATGATCTAAGAGCAGTACACAAAATTGTCTGCTATAACGTCTTACCTGTCAACGACTACTTCAGCTTCAACCGCAATAATACACAAGCACACAATAGATACAAACTCAAGGTAAACCACTCCAAACTCGATTGCAGAAAATACGACTTCAGCAACAGAGTGGTCAACGCCTGGAATGCACTACCTGACTCCGTTGTTACATCCTCTAACCCTCACAGCTTCAACCTTAAACTGTCTACCATGGACCTCACCCCATTCCTAAGAGGTCCATAAGGGGGCGTGCATAAGCACACCATCGTGCCTACCGTCCCTGTCCTACTGTCTCGACTTCAGACAATAGTAAATTACAATATTTAGCACTTAGCACTTAGACTTATATACCGCTTCATAGTGCTTTACAGCCCTCTCTAAGCGGTTCACAGAGTCAGCATATTGCCCCCAACAATCTGGGTCCTCATTTTACCCACCTCGGAAGGATGGAAGGCTGAGTCAACCTTGAGCCGGTGAGATTTGAACCGCCGAACTGCAGCTAGCAGTCAGCTGAAGTAGCCTGCAGTGCTGCACTCTAACCACTGCGCCACCTCGGCTCTTAATATTTGATAAGTGAAGCCTTCCATGGAATGTAGGTCAGCTTCCATCTGGGAACATAAAAGTGGTTACTACTAACAAACCTTGAAACACAATTTTTTATTCATGGAACATAGAATCATAGGTCTGGAAAGTATCTCAGAAGTCTTCTAGTCCAACCCCCTGCTCAAGGTAGGAGACCTTACAGTATACCATCCTGGTCAAATGGTTGTCCAGTCTGCTTTTGAAAACCTCCAGCATTTTATTCATTCAACATTTTTTTTTAAAAAAAATTCAGCATTTTTAAAAAAGATTCCCACTTCTTGCAACTTGGAATTATTTCTATGTATTCCCCTCTGTTTCCAGTTAAGAGCTGGCATTGCCAATCCACAACCCTTCAATAAAGGTGATACGGTTTTCTAAGCCAGAATGAAGTGACTAGGGTTTTAGTCCTTAGAGAGAAATACTCTTTAGCCCATCTGAAACTTATTTCCCTCCCTTTCTAATCAGAGCTCAAGCAAAGCAAGGAAAAGAGGAGCACAGAAACCCCTCAAACCAGGGGTGAAATCCAGCAGGTTCTGACAGGTTCTGGAGAACTGTTAGCAGAAATTTTGAGTAGTTCGGAGAACTGGTAGCGGAAATTTGGAGTAGTTCGGAGAACCAGAAAATACCACCTCTGGCTGGCCCCAGAGTGGGGTGGGAATGGGGATTTTGCAGTATCCTTCCCCTGCCACGCCCACCAAGCCACGCACACCAAGCCACGCACACCAAGCCACGCACACCAAGCCACACCAAGCCCACCAAGCCACGCCCACAGAACCTGTAGTAAAAAAAATTGGATTTCACCACTGCCTCAAACATTTGAATGCACCTTGAACAAACACTTGAATATCTCCCAATTTGGCTCAAAAGCTTTTAACAAGTAGCTTTTAGAATGGAATTTTCATCCTTGACAAGAGAAGGAGCTGAAAAGCACCTCAACAAGCAAGCATTCTCTCAACCCTCCGTTAAAATAAATACCAAAAGACTGAAGTCTTACTCATTTCTCCCACAGATGAGCTGTCCTTCATCTATTATCTGCCAACTTTGTGATTATTGTACAAGATGTACTTCTCCTCTTTATGCCAAGATATAAATGGCGGATCTATAATTCTCCAAGGCTCACTCAGGTAAATAGGGGAAGGAAGAGAGGATAGAGGAATTCAATCATAATGGTTTGAGAAATATCAAATATATCAGCCCCAGAATTTAATGACACAAGAGATCAAAAGCAGATGGTAAACTACGCTCAAACTCATAGCATGGTTATAAGGAAGGAGTTTTCACCCTCAACATTCCCATTCATCAACTGTAACACTATACTAGGTGTCATCTGGGCATTTTTGGCCAGTGGTTTTTTTACAGTGATGTTATATTAATAATCCAAGAGCTTTTCTAAAAAGAGTTAATCTCCTAGGATAAATTCAGGATTGCTGTCAACAGATTTTCATTCCAGTTGGTGTGTCTTAGAAAAGGAGAGAGCAGAACCAGAAGTTGGAGAAAAGAGATGCATAAATGAATAGACAACTTCCACATGAAAGATGCAAGAATTCTATTTTTTTCCCCTCAGCTTGGTGGACAAGAAAACAGCTACACTACCAAGAACCAATATGGACAGAAGTCAAAAATTCATCAGTGGTATATTATTTCAGCTACGTGCTCTGTAGTATATTGTTTCAGCTACATGCTTTGTAATTATCACAAGACAAAATGAAGATCTATCATAAAGACCCTAAAACCTTCAGACACCCTAGAAGTGAATACTTACAGATAACTCAGAATGCACTGCAACAAAATAGTAGTTACTACCTCAGGTGGATTCTCAATAGAGAACATTCAACTTCGCTATTTTTTGGGGGGGGGGATTCCAAACAAATCAAAAAGTAACAAGAACAATTTTGATAAGTTTCTTCTCCAGGTTGCTTCCACAGTTGTCTGTCCAAAGCGTCAATCTATTAAGAGCTGTGAGTAAGGCTAAATCAATGGCCCATGCAAATTTTAATAACAGAATTTTACAAAGAGCAAGCTCCATGTAGTTGAACCAATTATATGTCAACTTTGCAAAGCCTAACTAACAAAGCATTGCCTTCCCGGTGTCCTCGTTCACTGTGTATCCTCAAAACGTTCCATCTGATTGGCTCAGCTACCTATTATTCTTCATAAAATTCTATTATATGAAGTATCATGTGGCACAGTAGCTTCAACTTTAATCATTTGAGCTTTCAGTAGTCCTCAACTTATAACCACAACTGAGCCTGGAATTTTGTGAAATATGTTTATACCATGTTCCACTCCTGTGTTGGAAGTTGAACCGGAGAAAGATATTATTGCAAGCATCAATGCCAGTTAAAAACACAAGATAAATTGGACAGTTTCTGTAGCTAGTGAGTCACCTTGCCTAGAGTTCCTTTGAGCCCAATTTAACAGGGAAATCTTAATCTTATATCTTAACATGTACAACTTCTTGTGAACTCCTCCTCCTCCTCCTTCCACCAAAGAAGTGAATTCTTGAAAGAATTATTGTTTTTTATTCCCTATATAGCCTACTGTGCTGGGATTTCTGGTAGTCTTCCATCCATGTATTAATTAATCTGACCCTACTTAGCTTATCGATAATTAGCCAGGTGCTGCTACCTGCTATAGATTTAGATCTGCTTCTCTTAATTCCAAGAAGGAAGGCCAGATTTTGTCCAATTGAACAATAAGGACTTCTTTTTATTAGAGTGGCCCACTTTGAAAGTAGAAAGAACTGCTTTGCCCCTTGTATGAACATTGCTTCTTGATGGCTTTGCCAGATGTGAGATGGCCAGAATTGGGGTGAGGGTTCTCAGTACAAGGCTTCCATTGCAATGTAGCAGTTATATTTCTAAAATGAGTTGAGTATGCTGTTTCTACCTTCTCTCTCTCTCTCTCTCTCTCTCTCTCTCTCTCTCTCTCTCTCTCTCTCTCTCTCCTCTCTCTCTCCTANCTCTCTCTCTCTCTCCCTCTCCCTCTCCCTCTCCCTCTCCCTCTCTCCCTCTCTCCCTCCCTCCCTCCCTCCCTCTCCTTCCCTCTCTCTCTGTCTCTCTCTTTCTCTCTTTCACACACACACTTTTTGTTCTTTCTATGTAGCTGTCAAGCCTGACCCAGCTTGGGCATTTAGGAAAGAAAGACCCTTGACTCCATTTGCTGGCAAGGTATGCTTTTACTAAAGCAAAGTGGTTACAGTGTAAGCAAAGCCAGACCTGAAGATTCCTGCATAAACCCGGTAATTTTCTCCTCTCCCAGACCCTTCCCCCTTGGTCATCTTGTTAGTATCCAATAAGGTTCAAACCAGTTGTTTTGGTAACAGTTCTAGAGTTTGGCACCTTTTTGGTGGGGTCCACATTCCGTTCCCATGCCTGTGTCCTTGGATCATTCAACCATTGTCTCTGGTTGGCACTTCTGGTTCCCGTCATCCCCCTGCCTGTATCCTCCCATCCCCTCTCCCCAAACTTTATGGCAGGATGCCATCAAAGTGAAGTATAGCTGCAGCGGTGTGATGGCAGATCCGACACAAGGGCTTCGGTGTTACTATTGTGCACATCTGCCAGCGCACTCTATGGCTAGATCCATTCTTCATCTGAAAAACACAAATCTGCAAAGGGGGTGGGGGAACCACTGTACTGCATGTGCAGCCTGATTAGAGGGAATAAACAAAGTACAAGCACAGGGCAAGCGAGAAGGCATTCAGTTCCACATCACTGTGCACTGCACAGCATGGATGTGCCAAATGTTCTAGCTCATGAAATATTTCACCTTTCAGGAAGGATAATAGCTTTTGCAGTCTCATGAAGCATGACCAATGCTGCCTTGCATCTTTTGTTTTCAGCATCAACTAATATACTCTCTTCTTTGGAAGGCTCAGCTCAGCCATGGAATATATATTTTAAAAAACACCACTACATTCCTTGTTCTATTTAAGGCAGCATTATTTCTATTGCCATTTTCCCAAGATATACACACTGTAGTCAAGGAAGATTTCAATTGCTAATACAGAGCACTAGGGAAAATAGATAGGATATTTATCTACTTATTTACTTATTGCTTTGTTGTCACACAAAAGAAGTACCTCCTCCACTGGGAGTTTGGGGTTTTGTTGTTTTTTGTTGCAGAAGAGATAGAACAGAACAGAGACAGAAGGGAAAGACCGTGGAACAGCAAGAGGTGATATTTATTTCACCTACTTAGGGGCATAGCTGATGAACCTGTAGAAGAGCAGGCAGAGCTAGGGAGGCAGAATTAAACGTGTCATCAGTTTAGAGTCCTTGCATTGCCACAAGAAACCAAGTCCAACCCCTTGAATTCTGTTGACCCTTACCTAGCACCAATTTAGCGCTGACCATTAGTGGACTAGATTCTTGAGTACAAGTGAAGAAACCTTCTATGCTGCTACTTTCTGAATGATCCTGATTCTTTGCGCCTAACATTAACTTATCTGAATATTGAGGCATGCCATAATGTGGTTGGTTGGTTTTACCTTTGCGCATGTGTGAACCTAATCACTGGATTCACAGATATTTTTCAGGTCATCCCCAGACATCCCTAATGGCAGTAAATCTGCTGCGATAATACATAATTTAGCAGTTTCATACAGCCAGTGACTTATAGCACTTTAGCATGCTAGCTGAAAACTGGATTACTGGAAGCCATTTATGGGATGTTTCCACTTAGTTATGAGCACTGGGGATGGAGGGAGCCCAGTCGTCTTAGATTTGTAGACATTGTGTTAGAGAGGAAAAGATTCAGTAACAGATTAATAATTCCTGGCATCATCATTTGCAGCTAAAAAAAAAAAGGAACATGCATTTTAAGGACTATGGAAATTTAAGTTTATAATTTTTGGAAAAAAATATACGAGAAAACAAAAGGAATGCCAACAAAGACTTATAACAGTATTATAATAGACTTATAATAGTATTATAAACACTGAAAAAAATACGTTATGTTTTTTTTTTTTACAGAAATGGGGAATTGCAAGTGTAATGGATGCATTTTGCCAATGGGAGTTGTTTCCATTGATTGAGAAGGAAAAAAAATATCAGTTCTTTCTTCCCTGCAGGAAGTAGTATGAGTCCATGTAGCTTCAGACTCTTCTCTGGAGGGTCACAGCTTCCTCCATGAGTTAACAAAGGAAAGAGGCAAGTTATCAAGAAAAGAAGCAGCTGGATGCTTTGCATGCTTTGAAGACCTGGAGAGTTTTGACTTGGAACTACTTCTGCGAATCATTTTTTTTTAAAAAAAAAGCAATGGTGTGCCAAAGATACTTTGGAAGGGGGCAAAATCACAAGCAACCAGTCACTTTGGCTTATCACCTACCAAAAGAAATGAGCTTTTGAAACATTTCCAGCTCAATACAGGTACTTCATCTGACTCATTAACTCCGGCTAATCCACTCATGTTCTCTTGGCTTTTGCTATGATGTACCTAGGAAGATTAGTAAGGAGACCATTAAGGTAGGATCAAAGGTCTTGTGAGATGGAAAGTTTGGCTACTTGAAAGAGCCCAGGATGTGGTCTAGATTGGCAAGGAAGGGAATGCAGGAGAGAGAGACCACTAAGGTAGGATCAAAGGGTTAGTGAGATGGAAAGTCTGGTTGCTTGGAAAAGCCCTTCGATGCTCCAATGGGAGGCCCTGACAGTGTGAGATACACTACTGATGCCAGATTTCTCTCTTCTCCATCAGGATTGGGGAAATAAAGTCTTTATTTATTAAGTTTATATCCTGCCCATTTCACTATCCAGAGTGACTCCAGGTGGCTTGAAAGGGCACAAAAACATAAATATAAAAACATTAAAACCATTAAAATTAACAACAGATAAAGAAAAGGTAAAAACCAAGAGTATGGATGAGCTTTTGTCTATTAACCAACCACCTTCAGCATAGTGTGGCTCCATCGGGGCTCCAAGTCAACCGGCAGAGCCAGCTTTTAAGGGTCTTCCAGAAGGGTGGAGATAGATCTCACTTCCAGAGGCAGGATGTTTTAGAGGGAGGAGGCCATGGCAGAGAAAGCTATTCTCCTTGCCCCCACTAGCCAAAATTCCTTGGCCGACAGTGTCTGTAGAAGGCCTCTTCTGCTGGAGTGAGTAGGACAGGCCATTCTTATTGGAGCAAGACAGATAACTTGGAATAAAGGAAAACAGTCAACACTCAAGGTCAATTATAAGCTAGAGACACCTCATCTGCTTTATTTAAACTTATATGTATATATCAGTGGTTGCATGCCCTCTGTAGATGCCATACACTAAATAAAATAAAACCTCATCTGCAGTTTCACATCCCCTAGAACAGGAGATGAGTGTCAAACTCAAGGCCCATGGGTCAGATCCGGCCCATGGGTTGCTTAGATCTGGCCCATGGGGCCGCCCTGGAAACAACAAAGGACCGGCCCGCGGTGCCTCTGCCAGACAAAATGGAGCTCGGGGAGGCTGCACGTGGCTCTCCCAGGCTCTGTTTTTGGCCACAACTCCCTCCTACAGCCCTCTGCCAGCAAAAACGGAGCACACGCCCTCCCCCTCCCCCCCGAGCTCTGTTTTTGCTGACAGAGGGCTGCAGAAGGCCACAGTGGACGAAAACGGAGCTCAGGAGCCCGTTTTCACTGGCAGAGTGCTCGGGCCACCACAGGCACCCGACACGAGTGATGTCAAGCTGGTCACGCCCACCCTGCCTATGCCCCCCCCGAGGTCAAACACAACCCTGATGTGGCCCTCAATGACATCGAGTTTCACACCCCTGTCAAACCTAGAAGGTTTAAGTACCACTTTCCAAATGCTACAACAAAAATGAACTTTTTAAATGTGATAAAATGGAGAAGTATTAAATAGACGAGGATTAACCCTTCTTAATTATGCTTAACTGCTTTAATGTTCATTAAACTGAAGTTTAAAATCTATTTTGGTTTTGGTTCTATGACTCGCTACTTTTTGGAGTGCCACAATTGTTGAGTGTGTGGTCCACAGATTAAAAAAAAAAACTTGCAAAATCTTATCATGTATAAACAAATAAATACGTATCATTGCTCTTCGCAGAGTCTTGTCTCCTAATATCCTTGCAAGATGAAGCAGCTTTACCTCTGATATTTAACTGGCATATGTTTCATTGTTAAATTTTCCAGCCTCAGTAAAAGAATAAGTGAGTTTTCACTCTCATCTACTTCCTAATTTATTTGAATCTCCTTCCGTACAAGACACTTTATATGATACATGATATTACAGAATGTGACTCTTATTTCATTTTCGGCCTGTATGTAAACTCAGACAAACAATAAATGTGAGAATCATGCCTGCTAATTTGTATAAATGAAAACTATAACAACACATGAAAGCCACATAGGGCAGTCTAGGGATTTGGCTTTTAAGAAAGCCAGAAAGCTTCTCTGCTGAAATGGAAGTCTATTTATTGCTGTTGTTATTTATAACAGAGGCATGGATTGCCGATCCTATTAATTAAACAAATGAATGCATTTGTGTACTTAAGAATGTCTCTACCCTCACATTTATTTGCAACAATCCTTTTGAGGCCTGCCCAGATTTTTCCAGGATGATTTGCCTCTTGGTAAATGTGGCTATCAGTCTTCATCTTGACAGCCATTTTATGAAAAGCAAATCTCTCATACCAGCCCTATTGTTGACCAAAATAGACTATTTCTGCATTAGTAAAGATAAAGGTTTCCTCTGTCAATCATGTCTGACTCTAAAAGGCGATGCTCATCTCCATTTCTTAGCCGAGGGATCCAGCGTTATCTGAAGACATTTTCTATGGTCATGTGGCCAACATGAGTGTACACTGAGGCGCACGGAACACTGTTACCTTCCCACAGAAGTGGTACCTATTTATCTACTTGCATTTGCATGCTTTCGAACTGCTAGGTGGGCAGGAGCTGAGACAAGTAACAGGACTCACCCTGTCGTGCAGTGTTCAGGTCTTGAACCCGGGCTGTCAGCTTTCTAGCTGACAAGGTCAGTGTCTTTAACTGTTAAGTCATCACACCCCCTTCAATTTCTGCATTTTTTTTAAAAAAAATAAACCTTAATGAGCTTTATTGGCTTCCAGTTGTTTGCATATAAATCTCTTTAAAGCCCTTCATGGTTTGGTTCTGGGCTATTTATGGGCCCGTCTCTCCCCAGTTCTTTCCTTTCTTTCTGGCACGCTCTGGCCTCTGACAGTTAGGGTCAGCTGGCAGGGGCCAGGAGGATAGCCTTTTCTGCTCTGGCACCCACCCTATGGAATATCAGTCCACCTGAGATTAGGTTAGCACCAATTCTGCTGGCTTTTTGCAAGCCCCTAAAAACCTGGACCTGGGACCCTGGAAGTATGAGACTGCTGATCTCTTGGCTATGTTGATGGGTTTTTTTATGATGCTTGGCTGCTTTTATTTTGTGTTATGTATTTTATTTCCATTTACCTTTTTCATTGTAAAATGTATACAAAACAGATTAAACAAGCAAACAAACTTCAGGGGGAAGAGTTAGGCGGTGGACTTGTGAAAAGCTCAATACTCATCACCGATGCTTCTGGAGAAAGCGTTTTGGCAAAGTTAGGTATCACAAAGGCTCTTAGCATAAATTCTGAATGGTGGTGGTAGGAGAATTAATGTCTTAAAATATTTTAAAGATTTTCTTTCACTCAGACTCTACTGGAAAAGCATCCAAGAAGCTTAACAGGCTACGTTTTCCAAAGTGTTTCTAAATGCAGGTAGTCCTTGTTTAACAACTGGTCACTTAGCAACCATTCAAAGCAGTGGTTCGCGCGCGCTTCTGTGCATGCGCAGAAGCATCCGGGGTGGGTGGGTGGAGCCTCCCGCTGCCACCACTACCGGTTCGTAGAACTGTACCGTACAGGTAGCAACCCACTGCTGATTCAAAGTAATAAGGGACCTCCCAAAAGGTCCTTACCATCTGGTTCTGGCACACACAGACCTCCGGTCACTTGCATTTCAGGTGCTTGGCAACTGACTCACTTTTACGGCCAGTTGTGGTATTCCCTGGGCACATGACTTTGAATTACAGCAGTTGTTTGTTTGTTTTTTGCCAGATTTCAGCTTTTTCGGCCAGTTTTCAGCAAAAAAAAAAAATACCCATAGGAATGAAGTCTTGTTTTATGACTGCCACATTTGTTTTATGTGCACTGTATTCACCTAACAACCGCTACAAAGAAAGGTCATAAATTGGGGTCAGTCACATAGGTGCCAGGACTTACAATTGTCATGATTTACAACTGAAATTCTTGGCTCCATTATGGTCATAAGTTGAGGATTACCTATATGCTCTTCTCTTAATACATATCTTTCATGCTCCACTTGTTAACACAGTGTCATCTATAGTACCAGCAATCCTCTAGACTGTAAATCTGGCTTACATGATTTCTGTTTCATCTCAATGCATATTCATGAATATGGAATATGGAAATAGACGTCTGTAGCTTACTTAACTTTTAAAAGAAAATGTTTTACTAGCAATAAATGTCACAATTTCACATTGGCAGCTTTTCTTCAGAGGCAGATAATTCTCTCCACCTCCTTTCATTCACTAACACAGTTCTCTCTAAAATCCAGAAGCCCCAACTCACCCTCTGACTTTCTGCCAAGGACCAATGGTCCAGTTCAGGGATTTTCAACCTTAAGTTATGTGGAGTTCAACTCCCAGTATTCCCCAGTAGAATGTCTAGAATTCAGATGAATGTTTTACCTAGAATGTTATTTTTGCTTCAGACAATGCTTGTTTTGAAAATTGACGTACCATTTAAACAATGGCAGAAGGACCCATCTAAATTTGTATGGAGGGGGGGAAAACACAAGTTAATATAAGGTGCTACAAGATACAAAAGAAAAAGGACGATTCGGCTTACCAGACTTATAACTATATTTTGTTGCCTGTTGCTTCCTTTGGATGAGAGTAGGCATTCTTAAGAAATAGAAGGCTACTGGATTTAGAAGATCACAATCTGAAATTTGTATGGCATGGATATTTATAGTATGATAAAGCTAAGTGAGAAACCCAAATACTTTGGCCACCTAATGAAAAGGAAGGACTCACTGGAGAGGAGCCTAATGCTTGGAACAATTGAGGGCAAAAGAAGAAGGGGACGACAGAGAATGAGGTGGCTGGATGGAGTCACTGAAGCAGTCGGCGTGAGCTTAAATGGACTCTGGGGGATGGTAGAGGACAGGAAGACCTGGAGAAACGTTGTCCATGGGGTCGCAATGGGTCGGACACGACTTTGCAACTAACAACATAGCTAAGTGAATGTAGACTTTTAAAACCATTATGTTAGATGAGCCATACTTATAGTATGGAATAAATATAAATTTTAGGTTTTACCTGAAAACATATTTGAAGCTGGAATAAGAATTTATTGTAGAGGAAGAGAAGAAAAAGAACTTTATAGTTGAGAAATGATAAGTAAACATAAATGTTTAATTAACTGTGATGTATTAGAATTTTCTCAAGAGGATTGTAAAATGAAATCAATAAAAGATCTGATAAAGAAGGACTCCATGTCCATGGTTTTCTTATGTACAATCAACAGAATAAACTGTCTAGAATATATAAAGGTACACCGAATCTTTTCTGGAAATGCAAACAACATGATGGGACATTTTACCATATTACATGGTGGCATGTAAAAAAAGCTAAAAAAAAACAAATACAAATACACAGATTACTCCAGAAGATTTTAAAGGTTAAAATACAACTGAAACTAGAGATTTTTCTTTTGGATTAGTGGACAGGCAGCCAGGAAAAATTAATAGAACTTTTATACATGATAACCTCAGCAAAACTATTATATGGTCAAAAGTTCAACTCTAACTACAACGGAAGAAGGACTGGAGAAAATGATGGATCTTGCAGAGGCTGCTAAATTAACCTCTTTGATTAGAGAAAAAAACCAGTATCTATATTTATGGCTGACTGGAAACGCCTTGTAGACCTTTTACGTGTAACAAAAAAAAATGTACTTCTGATTTGTCATTTTGATGATTAGAAAAAAATCTGGGTAATAGAAAAAAGTGAGCTTTTTGAGCTTTGTTGTAATCATAGAGTAAGAATTAATATTGTAACTGCACTTACATTTGCTGCAGAAGAAATTGGAAGCTTCTTCCTTTTATTTCTTTCAGTTCTCCCTTTCTGCATTTTTTCTTTTCTCTTTCTTCTCTTCCTTTCCTTCTTTGCGTCTTTTACTCTTTATCAATTCGTGTTAATTTTTATGTTCTTTACAATAAACATATATAAACATGTATATATGTATAAGTATATAATATACATATACATACATAAGTGTGTGTGTGTGTGTGTTTTCTGTGTACCTTTTTCATATAGCCAGGCTGGCCACATGACCACAGAAAATGTCTTCAGACAACGTTGGCTCCCTCGGCCAAGAAACAGAGATGAGCATCGTGCCCTAGAGTTGGGCACAACTGGATAGGGGAAACCTTCACTGTTACCTTTATACACACACACACACACACACACACACACACACACACACACACACGCGCGAATTTGAGAGTGGGGTGGAGGTTTCCAGTTCAATTCAGGCAGGGATCATCAAAGGGACTTTTGTCTCCCAACAATCTCTCCTTTCCCCCCTCTCTGTTCCCCCTTGATCAATTAAACAAACTGACAGGAAACTGGAATTCTTTTACACATGGTTGGCTTATCTACTGTAAGTCCTAGCTCATTTTCTTTTTTCCTCCAAGTTCACATCACTGAAATTAAACAGCACCCCAGAAAATATTGGGCAAATTCATTTATCCATTTACCTAGTATTGGTAGATTGCTCCACTCCAGAGAGTTGGGGAAGCTTTAATATCTACTACAAGCAACAAAGAAAACTCTGTGCCACAAAAGAAAGAAAATAATTCCCTCACGAGAACACCATCACACCATTAGTACCCAAAGCCCAACTAAACATCAAGAGTGGGAACCCTTGGTATTTCTTACTAATTTTTTTCCTATGGGGGAAAACCACACTAAAAAAAGGAACATTTTAATTATTTATGTCCGTATTTTAGGTTAAAAATACCCACTATTTTGTCAAGTGGCCAGGCAGCGATCATGTGTCTAAACCAGGGGTGGGTTCTAACTTACCTCACCACCGGTTCACATCCTCCCGTGCCGCGTGGGCGCGCCACGTGGGCGCGCGCGTGTGCTTTTTGTGCACGCGCATGTGCAGTGCCGTAAATTCCAAAAAATTCAAAAAACAAAAACAAGATGGCGGCGCATGCACAGTGCCGGCAACTTGGCTTCTGCGCATGCGCAGAAGGGAAATTTTTTTTAAAAAAAATCCCCCCCAAAAAAATTCCAAAAAAAAGATGGCAGTGTCCACAGACCGGCACCGACCAAACCAGCTCCATGACATCACCAGCGGGCGAAGTTCAGGCGAACCGGTCCAAACCGATAGGAACCCACCTCTGGTCTAAACAATCAGTTCTTTGTGGATCCAGAAGCAACAAATACACCAGTGAATAAGAAGAGTTTAAGCTTTATTGTTTAACTGTAGCAGGCAAATTCAACAGAAACACAAGAAAGTAGAAGATACCAATGCAAGATGATACCCAATCTCCCTTCAGGAGCTCCATGGGAATGACAGCAGAGGACACCCAAGGCAGCCAGCACTACGTCTGTGCCAATGACCCAGACTCAAGAGGTAATATCAGGGTCTTATTAAAGTCTGGCACTAAGACCTTGTGACCCTGTTTCCATGGTACTGAAATTACAGGATCTGACCTTGACTAGAGGGTGCATGTGCAAAACTGACAGAACCCTGGGATAGGAACCAAGAGCCTGGGAACTAGACAGATAAGCCAGTGCTGACCCAAACAATCCAGAGATTCTCCAACAGCTGTGGGAAGATTCCTCTCTTCTTTTTTATTTCCCAGGCAAAAATAAAAACAAGCCAGCTGAACATTATTATGACTCAGAATGACCTCTAAGCTTCTATGTCCTTCTTCATATGAAGGAGAAATTAAAAGATGCCACGATCTCCTTGAAACACAATGGTCTTCTGAATTGTCACTACAACAACCCAATACCTGGTCTAAGCCTTTATTTATCTCAGGGGTGTCAAACTCAAGGCCCGGGGGCCGGATCCGCAACAGCAAAGGCAGCCCACGGTGCCTCTACAAGTGAAAACGGAGCTTGGAGTTCCTGCGGAGTTCCAAACCAAAAAAACAACAACAATGGAGTTTCCAGTTCCAATTAACATTGTTAAACAAGGACTACCTGTAGGTCATATGTTATGGTAGATCGCTTGTAGCCCTCTTGAAATGGCTAAAGTACAACACCCAGCAATCCTAGCTAGGATGGCTACTGGTGAGGGAGGTGGGGAGACATAGTTCAACAACATCAGGATGGCTTTCTTCTACAATTGTATTAATCCCCTCCCTCTAAGATCTCTCTCTATGTATTTATAACATTTAAATCTCACCACAATCATAACTATATTCTTGCTGGCTCACCAAACAAACAAGCATCCTTCTTTGGGATTTGTTTAATAACCAAGAATATAGTTGTGATTGTGGTGAGATTTAAATGTTATAAATACATAGAGAGAGATCTTAGAGGGAGGGGATTAATACAATTGTAGAAGAAAGCCATCCTTATGTTGTTGAACTATGTCTCCCCACCTGCCTCACCAGTAGCCATCCTAGCTAGGATTGCTGGGTGTTGTAGTTTAGCCATTATACTACCGTGTTTCTACAAAAAGAAGGCCGGGTCTTATTTTCTTTTGACCCCCGAAAAAATGGCTAGGCCTTCTTTTATTATTATTTAAATAATTTTTATTGTAGTTTTTCAAATTAAAACAAAATAAATTCCACTAATACAGCTTTACAATCTCGGAACTTTCTTTCTCAATTCTACATTCTTCATAATTAAGGCTATTGTTTTACATTTAAACATTCTTATATATATCTGTTCATTTTATACATGTTATACATTATTTTACAACCAATTAGATTCCAAAATTACATTTCTCACATTTTATTACTTCTTTTTATATCAATTTACACATTAATTATAAAATATGGGATAGATGGTATGATTGGCTCGAAAAGAAAAGTAAAATGGACGGTTCTAATTGTTGACTCACCTCACAGTGGTGGCACCAAGAGCCCCACTCAGCAGGAGCCCACTGCTGGCCCACTTCTTCTGCGGTCGCTTGCCGCCACTCGCACGCATTGCCCCAGCCTCAGTTTCGCCTTCAGATGCCTGCCGGAAGGCATCTGTAGCCGATAACAGAGCTCTGGATCGATCCGGCAGGCATCTGAAAGCGAAACGTAGGCCAGGGCGATGCGTGCGAGTGGCCGCAAGTGGCTGCAGAAGAAGCCGAGGCAGGTGTCGGAGTGTGCGAGGCCTGGTAAGTAGGGCAGCTCCACCACCACCCATCCCCACCCTAGCTTATTTTTTACCTGTATGCCTTGCCCCACCCCCTGCACCCCAGGGTGGGTGGGGTCTTAATTAGGGCTAATTTTGTGGGTGGGGCTTAATTTGATTGCATGCACTTAAAAACGTGATAAGGCATCTTTTCAAGGTGGGTCGTCTTTTTGGAGAAACACGGTACATTAAATCCCACCACAATCATAATTATATTCTTGGGGGCTCACCAAACAAACCAACCAAAAACAGCACAGTGATACCTAACCAATGAACCAATGTTTTCAGCCCTTAAACAACGCCTGGCATCAAACCCCAAATGCACCTCCAGAAGTTCTATTTCCAATTGTTTCTAGTAGGTGGTAATGTTGGAGCCAATTGCATCTTCCTTGGGAAGTCTTTCCAGAAAGTTGGCCCCATTACTGAGAAATGACCCCCTCCAAGCTTCAGCCCCATTGATCACACACACACACCCCGCCGCTCCACAATGGGGAACAACTAGCATCAACTAGCTTCTTCTCCTGACATGATCAAAGTGGATGTTTTATTGTAGCGTTTGCTCTCTGGATGCTTGAGACCTCTTTCTTTTCATTTCTTTTTAAATTTAATCCACCCAGAGTCATCTAAAGTCAGGCAGCCTCTAAATTACAATAAATAAATGGATAATCATCTGGTTTTCAGCACTTCTACCGACGTTCTAATTGCTATTTAATTTAGTTTACTGTTTAATTTGGAGGTGTCTGTCTTTTTTCTCTCTCTTTCAAATTGTACTGACGTGTCAATTTACCCAAGCTTGAGAAATGCATGCCTTAAGTAAAGAAGCAACACAACAACAACAACAACAACAAAAATCCTACCTCACATGGCCTTATCTAGAGGTTAATATTACTAGTTCTGTAGAGGCAGCGTTGTACTTCAAAGCAACAGAGTCTGCTTTATTGAGGTGAAGGGATGATACATTGCAATTTGTCTTGAACAAGCTTTGCAGCTTTTGAAGGGTCCATGCAAAAGCCAGAAGAGTTTTGCAGGAGGTGACTAGAAGTCCTTTTAGCAATTGAAAATGTCACTTGCGTCTGTTGAACCAGATTAGCAAAGCAACGGTGCTGCTTGGCTTCATTCTGAGAAGTAAATGGGCCATTTAGTTTCCCAAAGGCGAGAAGGTACTTAGTTCCAATCCCTCAATCCTCTCAAAAATCAGTGGAGTCCCATTTTCACTGAACATTTGAGTTTTGGCTCCAGATCATGCTTTGTGTTTTCAGACATGGAAAATTATTGTAAATAGATTTTGCCCAGTTAAGTTTTACATATGTTCCAGGGCATAGATTGTCCTGTCCCATGCTATATTATATAACCCCAGGTAGGGAGGATGTTATGAACCCATCTCTCTGCTAAGATCTACCGAAGAGGCCCTTTCAGGAATACTCAGGCTGTTTATGATGATGAAGTTGTTGTCCATTCAGTGTCCAGCTCTTGGTGATTCAGTGTCCAGCTCTTGGTGATTCTATGGTCCAGATCTCTCCACATCTTCCAATCTTGTACTGCTTTAATTGTTCCATGCTCTGGCTGGTGTCAGGGTTGATGGTATCCAGCCCTTGTGTTCTTCAGTGGCTTGGTTTCCTTTTATTGCTAACTCTTCCAAACATAACTGCTTTCTCCAGTGAATTCCCCTGCATGTCATGGCCAAAATAAGTGAGTCCCAGCTGTTAGAAAACTGTAATTCTGGCATGTGGAAGTGGGCCTTCTGAGGTGCTACCAAGCTATGGAGCATATTTCCATGGTTTTCTGTCTCAAGATTTTGATATATTGAGACACTTTGACACTTATAAGTAGTCCTCACTTTGTTGTTGTTGTTTTTGTTTAGTTGCTAAGTTATGTCCGACTCTTCATGACCCCATGGACCATCACACATCAGGTTCCCTTGTCCTCCACTGTTTCCTAGAATTTGCCCAAATTCGCACATTGCGTCGATGACACTATCTAACCATCTCATTCTTTGCTGTCCCCTTCTCCTCTTTCCTTCAATCTTTCCCAACATCAGGGTGTTTTCCAATGTGTCCTGTCTTCTCATTAGGTGGCCAAAGTATTTGAGCTTCAACTTTAGTATCTGTCCTTCCAAAGAACATTCAGGGTTGATTTTCTTTAGGATTGACTAATTTGATCTCCTTGCAGTCCAAGGAACTCTCAAGAATCTTCTCCAACATTCCAATTCAAAATAATTAATTCTTTGCGCTCAGCCTTCCTTATGGTCCAATTCACCGACTGCAGTTGGGACTGGCAATTCCATTGCTAAGCAATGCAGGCATAATCCCTTCCTCTCAGCCCTAGGAAAAAGGTAAGGGCAAATCACTTCTGAAAATCATCATCATCAT
>QLTV01001177.1:3827420-3881664 GCA_003457575.1 Thermophis baileyi | reverse complement strand
AAATCCCCACAAGGATAAAATGCTTTTTATCATTGTCAGGAAGGAAGGAAGGAAGGAAGGAAGGAAGGAAGGAAGGAAGGAAGGAAGGAAGGAAGGAAGGAAGGAAGGAAGGAAGGAAGGAAGGAAGGAAGGAAGGCAGGAAGGAAGGAAGATCATAGAAAATATATTTTAATACAACCAAAGGAAAAATATAATTGATCATTTTATCTAAAATTACAATTCTATATAGAGTTATCTAATGCAATTATCATTAAGTACATATATATTTCTAACATACTGATATAACTATCATATTTGTAACCTATTGTATTTTGTTTAAATGACTCCCAAATTTCATGATCTGTGTCTGACTAAATGAAAAGTCTATATCAATCAAAATGTGCATAGCCACTAGGAACAAGATTGGATAAATAGCCTGGCTATTCCCAAAGGGAGAAATCTTTGGTTGTTCCAGCTTTAACCCATTTATGTACCTAATGTTTGCAGAATACAGATGAAAAGGAGATACCAGGTGATCCCTTCTCTATATTGCACCATGTTTTAGGTCTCCCCTAGGCAGGAAAGCTGGCTGGGTGACTTTGGGCTTGTCATTATCTCTCTGCCCAATCCATCTCATAGGATTGCTGTTGTGGGGTAAACAGGAGCCAAAAGGATTAGTTATGTTTGTTGCCTGATGGAGAAGAAGATGATGAAGATGGAGAAGAAGAAGATGGAGATGGAGAAGATGGAGATGGAAAAGAAGAAAGAGAAGGAGAAGATGGAGATGGAGATGGAGGAGAAGGAGAAGGAGAAGGAGAAGAAAAAGGAGGAGAATGATGTGGCAATATCAGGATATGGTAGAATAGAAGACAATTGGAGAAGATTACAAAGTTTCAAAATCTTTCAAAATAGAAATTGAAAGATTATATGATGGTCCCAGTGGTTATCAGTACACTGGGTGCAATACCAAAAAGAAAACGTGGACAAAAATCTTAGAAAATTTGTACATTGACAAAATTTCCATCTATCAATTGCAAAAGGCCACACTGCTTGGATGTGCACATATACTACACCAATATATTATGACACCCTAGGTTCTTGGGAAGAACTCGGTGTGCATGAAGGCCAACACTGGCTAAAGAACTGACATCTATGACTTCATGTTGTTTGAACTGATTATGATAATGATGATAATGAAGAAGAAGAAGGAAACGATTTGGTGGTGCCCCAATCGAGATTCTATTGCATCTGAGATATTTATACTGAATAGACCACCAAATACTTACTCATCAGCAAACCTTACCTCTATGTTACATGTTTAAAGAAAGCTATTATTATTGAAGCTTAAAATGACTTTGAGCAAATGAATGGCATCTGATTATTTTTCAGGTAAATCCAAACTAGTCTGGAATCTCCTTGAATTTCTTTGTCCTCCCAAATTTACAAAACTTCAGTATTTTTTTTCCAGAAGCATTCAAGGCATAATGGAGCCTTTGATGAATGTAGTTTGAAGTCCATCAGGATTAGTCTGTGAAGTCAGACCTTGTGAGTACTCTGAGAGAATGAATAATTAGAATTTGAAATAAGATTGATCAAAACCAAAGAACAAGCCAAAAAGAAGAAAGCAGGAATTGGTTTGAGGCTGCTTTTATCAAAAAGGGACATGAAGAAGAGAAGCTAAAAACTACAAAGGGGTCGTACAAGACATGTTTCTGATCTAGTGGAAGGATTAATCAAAGTACACAGTGAAAAGACCAATGCAATAAACATATAAAACAATATTATTTGGATTGTAGAGACTATATTCAGCCACCGTTGCAGCCTTCAATTAGATTGTGCCTGAGTGGCTTCTCCATGCTCATGGTTCCTGGCACTCCCCATGGTATACAGAAGAGTTGAAGTAGCTAAAGAGGGTTAAGAGACACCTAGAGCATCACTGGCGAAGACGGGGAATGAAGACAATCAAAGGCAAGCTAGACCCTCGTGGCAGCAAAGGTTCACCATCTTCATGTGATTATGTCTCCACCCTTGTTGCATCCACACAATCTCCCAGTTTTGTCCTCCTGTCTTTAGGGAGGGTTATGGAGAAAGTGGTTGCATAGCAGCTCAGAAGGCCCTGGATGAAGTGGATTATATGGATTCTTCTTGGTAGGGTTTTGGCTGGATTATTGATCACACTCTTAGGGGACCTCTGGCAGAAGAATGGGCGTAATGTGACCGTCCTTGTTCTTCTTGATCTCTCAGCAGCCTTTGATACCATCATTCATGTTATCCTTCTGGACCGGCTTTGGGAATTGGGGTTGAGCAGCAGTGTCTTGCACTTGTTCTCCTTCTTTGTTCAGGGTTGGTTCCAGTTGGTGGGGAGGGGGAGAGATCCAGCCATGACCCCTACTTTGTGGGATGCCCCAGAGCTCAGTTCTCTCTCCTCTCCTATTAAATATCTACATGAAGTTGCTGAGTAAGATGATCTGACAGTTTGGGGTTAAGTATCATCAATATGCTGATGATACCTAGCTTTATATCTCCATCCCAGTGTGCCTGAGCAATGCTGTGGATGTCCTGTCTCAATGCCTGGAGGCCATACAGGTCTAGATTGTTGCGATGGTCTTCAACTGAACTCAAGCAAGACTGGGTGGCTTTAGGTATTTGAATCTTCTGGTGACAAGTTTTTTTCTACCACCATCCTAGATGACATTGCCTCAGATGGTTCCAGGACACAATTTGGGGGTTCTCTTTGACTCACTAGAAGAGGACCATGGCCAGGAAGGCCATTGCACACCTTAGGGTGGTGCATCAGTTGTGCCTGTTCCTCGATTGGCAGGCTTTGCTCACAGTTACTCATGTCCTCATGACTTCTTATCTGGACTACTGCAATGCACTCTACATGTGGCTGCCCTGGAAGAGCAACTGAAAGTTTCAATTGGTGCATTATGCAGCTGCACAAATAGTAAATGTCCACATAATTAACACCACTGTTTTGTGAATTGCGTTGTTCCCAGTGAGTTCCAAATGCAATTGAAGGTGCTGGTTATCACCTTTAACTCCTTTGATGGGCTTACTTAAGGAACCATTTTCTCTCAGTTCTTTCTACCCATCCAATTTGGTCAGCCAGGTTGGCATACTGAAGATCCTGTCACCTGGTAGGAACCAGGAAACCTGCCTTCTCCACCATAGCCTCTGGAATATTCCCCCTTCAGAAATCAGGATGTCCCTGACTCTCTTGGCCTCTTGCAAGGCCATGAAGACTTGGCTGTGTCCCTGAGCCCATGGCTCCAAATGCGTCAAGGGTTCTGTTTCCTGGATATCAACATAGTAAAAGTTTTAATGGTTGCAATATATATTGATTTCATACTGTTCTAATTGTTTTCAACTGTTATTTTTTTTTTTTTATGTACACCACTAAGAGTCACTTGTTGAGATGGGTGGCTGTAGAAATCAAATCAATAAATATTCGTCCTCTGATCTCTCCTTGAGCTCTGCAGATTGGTTTATTGCCAGATCTTGGGTGTTTTGTCGTGACATATTGCTAGAGAATCTAAAGGTGTGCTAGGCTGGACATGACTGCAGTCTAAAGATATTAAAATTACGATATTCCAAAATCAGGGTTGGATCTAGGTTCTGAAATCTCTTTTAATCAATAGGAGAAAATGATCAAGGGCTTAAACATCTTCCTTCTCAGTTAAAGCTACAATATTTGGGATTTTAACTTAAGTAAAAAGGAATACTGAGAGGGAACATGATAAAGTGGTTTAAAAAGCATTACATGATATGGAAAAAGTGAAGCAGGAAAAGCTTTGTTCCATCTTTCAAAACACTGAAGGTGACTAGAAGATTTAAATAGAAAAATAAAACATCTTTTCACATGGTTCACATGAGGGCACGACAGTCATTAACTCAGGCAGTCATCCAATGCTATGGATTAAGAGTGGGACATTAAGACATATCTTAAGGGGAGTAAACTTGCTTTAGATTAGAATACCAGTTTCAGGTAGATCAAAGTGGCAGAGAATTTGGCTTCCATCGCTTGTGAGCAGCCCAGAGGGACATTTGTGGACCATTGTTAAGAGAGAAAAAAACTGGTCTAGGATTAGGTTTGGCTTGAACCAATGTACCAGACTTTACAATTTGGAGGGAAAAGCAACAAAACACCCTTTCCTGATATGTATATCTCTACTCCACGCTGTTTCTAGGAATATGTGAAGTTAGGGGGGAAATGTAGGCAACTATGCTATTAGGAAAATTGCAGATAAAATGGAGACAGGTAATTGAAAATCTAATTGAAAATCTAGGTGATTTAAAAAAAAAGGATAAAAAGGAAATTTGTTAAAAGGAAAGAAAGAAAGAAAGAAAGAAAGAAAGAAAGAAAGAAAGAAAGAAAGAAAGAAAGAAAGAAAGAAAGAAAGAAGGCAGGAGAAAGTAGAGCGCAGGAAAAAATGTTCCAAAGAATACCAGCTTTTCTTAACCTAATACTACACACATAGTTACAACTCATGGGGCCTTGATATGGTTGGAGTTGTTCTCCAACATCAAATTAGGTAAAACTGACATTTTATTTATCATAATGTTGTGATGGTTTGTGAAAAGCTAAAGCTCCCCAGGGCAGAATGTCTTCTTCTTTCTTTCTTTCTTTCTTTCTTTCTTTCTTTCTTTCTTTCTTTCTTTCTTTCTTTCTTTCTTTCTTTCTTTCTTTCTTTCTTTCTTTCTCTTTCTTTCTTTCTCTCTTTCTTTCTTTCTTTCTTTCTTTCTTTCTTTCTTTCTCTTTATCACTTGCAAAGTATATTAACATTTCACCTAGATTTTTTTTAAAAACTTACATTAAAATATGAATGTTAAAAAGATCTATATTCAGATACCAATGTCTAGGTGATGCAACCATTGAAGCACAACATCATTTATATGAAAAAATATCAGATACTAGACCTAGCTGCAGTAAAAATGAAAAATCCTTTTCTTCCCTCATAGTCGTTACAATAAGTAATATACAAATTCTTACAAGTTCGGGTTCTAATACAAGAAGGGCTCCTTAGCTGTTTACTTAGCTGAGAATAGAAGAAATTTTTAATTAAATGAACAGAAGTGCAAAACATTAAAGTACAACTATTCATTCTGCTTCTGTGTCCTAGATGTGATCTAAAAGTTGACATCGGACTCTGCAGTCGCATTGAGGGGAGGATATTATGCTCCATTTATACAGTGAGTCCTGACAGACTCTGTGTGAAGTGCAAATAGCAATAGCAATAGCAGTTAGACTTATATACCGCTTCATAGTGCTTTACAGCCCTCTCTAAGCGGTTTACAGAGTTAGCATATTGCCCCCAACAATCTGGGTCCTCATTTTACCCACCTCAGAAGGATGGAAGGCTGAGTCAACCTTGAGCCGGTGAGATTTGAACCGCTGAACTGCAGCTAGCAGTCAGCTGAAGTAGCCTGCAGTGCTGCACTCTAACCACTGAGCCACCTTGGCTCTTAAATCCTATTCAGAGCTGTCCGTTACTGACGTGGTCAGTCAAAGCCTGGCGCCTTTTTTGTGGGATCATTTATATGTCTTTCTAAGTCTGAATGTTCAGCAACCCATTTGGCTTTCCTTTGGGAATCAATGTGAAAGTTGTTGAGCAGATGTCAACAGGCAACTAACTGTCTGTTACCAAAGTTGATGGGAAGCATACAGCTGGTTTTCCATTAAACTATAGATAAGTGAGGTGAAAAGGCCCCACCGTTAAACCAAAGTGATTATTGGGTAAGGTGGCAGCATGGAAATGACTTCAGTTCTTGGCTTGCAAGCAAGGTCCTTCCTAGCTAAGCCACATCCTGAAACTTCAGCCATGTTTGAGGTGTACAGAAGAAGCTGACAATGCCTAGGAAAATATAACACATTGAAAAATTCATTTGTGTAACTCCTAGATTATAGAAACCGCATTCTGAGCACAAATCTCTAAACAAATGGTTTAGAGATTTCTCAACTCTACAGAGCCAATGTAGATATTCATTTGGGCCTTGCTAATTTCCATCAATCAATCAAAAGTGTTTTGGACCTTGGCTATCCAAACTTTGGGCATACCAAGCTTAACATAGGATATCAGATCCAATTATTTCCTTACCAGAATAGACCTGAATAATTACAGCACAAGTAAGAATTTTGGTTTTGTTCATGGCACTCCTTTGAAAGATGAGACCTTCAGCCTCTTGGAGAATCCTGGACATTCAGATGTTGGCTGTAGCACCATGTCCATTATCATATTTGCATTTACTGCAATGCATTTACTATCAATATTTCTCAACCACAGCAACTTTAATACTTTGGACTTCAGTTTTCCAAAACTCTTCAGCCACCATACTATGTTCTACATGATATCTTCTTTTAAGACTATTCAAAAGCTTTTATTTGGACAACAACATGAGACCACAGAGCTAAATCAGTCTGGGTAATTGTAATTCTATCACTCAGATACTGAAAGATCTGCTAGTGGCCAGCAATTTTATGGTCTTTTTTATGTTTTTCCCCCCCCCCCCTTTGGGTTCTTCCTATCTAATGCTTGCCTTATTATGAACAGGTCCAGTTATTAAGATTTATATGTGAAACCTTTTGAAATCATAGCATGTGAGATGGCTTCCTTTTTCAGCAGGCAAGAAAGATGAATTTATTTATTTAGTTGACTTTTTATCCCACCTTTATTATTCTTTATAAATAACTCAAGGTGCTGAGCATACCTGATGCTCCTTCCACCTCCCATTTTCCCCACAATAATAACCTTGTGAGGTGGGTTGGGGTGAAAGAGAGTGATGGCCCAAAGTCACCCAGCTAGTTTTCCATGTCTAAGGCAATACTAGAACTCATGGCCTCCTGGTTCCTAAGCCAGCACCTTAACCACTAGGCCAAACTGGCTCTCAATGTTCAGTATGGTTCTCAATAGCAAAATGTTTCTTTTGTTATTGTAATCACTGCTTTCAGGTGTTTTGACACATTTTTACAATGAGGCTGAGGTTTTAAAAGGCTTTTTGTAGCTTTTTAGTGTTTTCGTTTTTCCTCATCTATACATCAACATAACTTATTAAGGCGTCAAGAAGGATAAATCTCTTAGGTACCGGGTCACCTGATATAATGGAATAATTCCTGTTTCAATTTGTACATTCACAATATTTAGGACAGAAGAAATGATGTACAGGCCACTAATGCAGCCACTGAAATCATTCATCAGCACCCACACTCCAACCAGCACTATGTATTTGTAGCAAATACTGTTTTTTAAAAAGACCTTGCTTTTCTGTGTGACAATTTCTCTTTTGTTAAAGCTCCATTTAAAAAGACATTGGCTAGCATTCTGTCCCCAGGGGTGCCATTCTTGTGTGTTTAGAATGCTGTAATAGGCATTTTACAGCTTCTTAATTGTCTCTTGCTGGAAAAAATGTGAAAGAATATTGCACCAGGTTAAAAATACCAGAATAAATAGAACTATTGAGAGCCTTCCTGGATCAAACACCTCTTGGTAAGCGTATGGCTTAATTCAAAGGCTAACACCATGAGCTGCTCAGAATGGCTAAAATATGTAGGGGGGGGGGGCTGCATAATAAATTGAATATAGCAGACTTGGGGTGTATCAATGATGTTCTAACAAGAAAGTAAGGGTTAGGGTGAAGTGCATATTTGTATCTCATTTCAGGTGATAGCATCTTAACTTCCCCATTCCAGATGGAAGGGATGCTACTTTTTCTATCAGCTTATTTGCTTCCTAGACATATCTAGTTGGTCATTGTAGAAAGCTGGAGCAGAGCAAAAGAATTCTGTAGTGCTTGGTTCATATGCTTTTATAAGGTGAATGTTTGGCCTGATCTAGCAGAGATCCGTACATGTTTCAATGGGATTGTAAAATGCAAGGCAGTTTTCCATCAGTGTTGCAACTATGAGCTTGTGAGTTTTGTACAGTTGTTAATGTACTATCATCTATATCATATGCCCAGTAGTTCTGTGCAATTCAGTTGCTTTCCATGGACAGAGATGATAGATGCAGCTGAAATTGGTAGTTATATCCAGTGCCATTTCTTTTTAGTAGAGATTGAAATGGAAAATAAATCTAAACCGTAAATCTGGAGAGCACTCCCATGGGACATTTTACTTCCTCCAAATTAAGCCTTGGCTGTTCTTCCTGTACTTGAACACACCCAGCAAAGGGAAGTCTCTCTCTTTTGTAATTGTTTCCCGCTGTTGCTTTTGTTGTTAGGGGAAAAAATATATTGAATTGAACTTGCTTTCCTGTAACATGAATCCATTATCCTGTCATCAGTTCAAATGGATTCTTCAGACTAATATGGTTGAACCATTCAAATCAACAAATTGAAATATTAGGTGATTCCAAGACCTAATATTGAATCTTTCTTTTTTTCAGATATATATTAGATGTAACTGATGCTTCAACAGAACTGAAGGAATATTTTTTTCCCAGTAACATGAAGACAAACTTGAAGCACAATAATTTTTCTGGTAGACATTTTCCTCCTGTCTGTCTCTTTTCAATGCAATAGATCCAGACTGCATAGAATAATCCTTTCCAAGAAAGGATTGAAGGAACTTTCAGAGGTTTCAAAATTTTGAATAATGAACAAAGATAAATTGATTTTAACTAATAGGACAAAGAGTCAAACTCAATTTAATGCAATTTAAGTCTAACAAATTTGGAGCACATACATTGCAGAAGGCTGATATACAAACTGTGAACAACAGTTTGATGGGCTCTGATCCATTAACAGAGATGAAACAATGATAATAGAAAAAAGGCTAAGATTTGTATTATTATTAAACCACAGGTAAGACAAAATGCATTACTTAAAATACATTATAAAGAAATTGTGGGTGGATAACTACTGAATAATTTAGCTAAAACAAATATTTGAGAAGCATAATCTATACTTACGTTTTGAGTTTCAAATATGTATCTTTTGTGTGGTCAGCCAAAGATTCACAAATGTGCTTTAGCACCATTAAAAAAATCATTCTTAGAGTGTACTTAAATGTGCCTATTATTTTTAAGTCCATTTGTAGCTGACCTTAATATTATATCAGGGTTTTTTTTAATAAACTAGAATTGGATGAAAACCTTGATTCAGGGAATTACATTATACAGAACTATTTATTAGTTGATCTTAACTTTTATGGATAATTCTTTGAATTACAGGCTGTATTTGTATGGGACTGCATGGGATCAAAGTGGTCTATTCTTCAGAAAGAAGGAAGTCTAAGTAATGTACAGTTTAAGGATCAGGAGCAGGGGTGAAATCCAGCAGGTTCTGACAGGTTCTGGAGAACCGGTAGCGGAAATTTTGAGTAGTTCGGAGAACCGGTAGCGGAAATTTTGACTAGTTCGGAGAACCGGCAAATACCACCTCTGGCTGACCCCAGAGTGGGGTGGGAATGGAGATTTTGCAATATCCTTCCCCCAGGAGTGGGGAGGGAATGGGGATTTTGCAGTATCCTTCCCCTGGAGTGGGGTGTGAATGGAGATTTCGCAGTATCTTCCCTTGCCACGCTCACCAAGCCACGCCACGCCCAAGCCACGCCCACAGAACCGGTAGTAAAAAAATTGGATTTCACCACTGATCAGGAGTAACCATCTGAATTATACTGAGTTTTCTCCTGAGTTCAATTATGTTCTAACACATCAGAGGCAGGGAGTCTATAGATCTGTTGGGCTAAATTGGAACATGAGAGATATCCATCAAAGAAAATACTTAAAACACAAGTACTTACTCTTTTATAAGATATACTACACAATCTTACCATTATGCATCAAGAAAGTTATAGTTCATAGTGTAGAACTGACTACACTAAAGAAGATCATTCCACTTAAGAGACCCTTTTCAAGTGGAAATTACAACTATTATACTATCATCGAACATATTTCATTCATTCAACTGACGGTCGACATCAGGGAGTTGAGTTTACTACTTGAAACTTTATAATGGTTTTGTTAACGCAAACTATGTGGAATCATGAGGACTAAATCCTAAACAAAATGGTGAAAGTTTAAGGAAAGTAGTGCTGTCTTTTGGACAATCTAATTAACAGGGCTTATCCCGCAGTGGGATGTCTGTGTAATTTGGTTTATGGAGGTTTAGTAATTTGCCAGAACTTACTTACTAGTTCTATTGTGGTTTAGTAGCTAGCAAACCCTACTGAGAGGGCCAGATAATGTTCAAATCATCATTGTCTGCTTTGACGCTCATTAGAACAGCATATACAGTCCACCTTGCTATTCTTAAACTCTCAGAGTAGCATGTGTGGTCACTAGTGAGTGTTAGAGGTGAAAAAAATTGTACAATACTGCAACCTACAGGTACTCCTCAATCTACAACCATAATGGAACCTGTTATAAGTCATGACAGTCATAAAGCGGGTAAGTCAAGGACTATCTGTTTATTGGGAATAGTGAATGCTACACTGAACTCTTTGGACGGCATTACTACTTTAGAAATGATTATTTAAAGAGATCAGAAACATTGTCTTTTCTATACATTTTTGCCAGAGCTTGTTTATATTTAGTCTAAATGGCTTTCTAAGATTGATTACATACATGGTTGTAGATTCTATAACTTGTATACATATAATAATCAATGTGGCCAGAAAAGTATTAATCAGTTGTGGGAGAAAGGAAGGCTAACGTCTGAATGCAGGGGGAAAATAAAAGCAAGAAATCTTCTCAAAAATTAATATGGATTTTGTACTTGGCTGAGCACGTACTCAGAGACACCCTGCTCTTTAATTCTTACATTTTCCACCACTACTATTTTTCCACTGGCTCTCTCCTCAGCTAGATTTATTTTAATAGATATTTATAAATGCTTATTAATGTATTTAGTTTAAAAATAAGTTCAATAAACTTAAAATCTTTACCTATGGTATGGTATTTTAATTATCTTTTAATTTTCCTTAGCAATAGCAATAGCACTTAGACTTATATACCGCTTTATAGTGCTTTACAGCCCTCTCTAAGCGGTTTACAGAGTTAGCATATTGCCCCCAACAATCTGGGTCCTCATTTTACCCACCTCAGAAGGATGGAAGGCTGAGTCAACCTTGAGCCGGTGAGATTTGAACCGCCGAACTGCAGCTACAGTCAGCTGAAGTAGCCTGCAGTGCTGCACTCTAACTACTGCGCCACCTCGGCTTCCTTCTTGTTTACATTACTTAACCTAGTCTTTCTAAACTTCATTTTCCCTCAAATTACTGGCCAGTCATTACACTGTATTTATATTTTCTGAATTTAGCAAAAAAAAAAAAAATTTTTTTAAAAAATAACTCATGTACATACCTAATTCTTTCTCATATAAGCTACTATTGAAATGAGATCTTAAAACGTCCACACATTTACTATATTTATTTCAATTAGATGGAATTATTTAATCTTCAAATTTTCTTTGCTTCTCACATAAGTGCTCGACATCAGCGATTATACTGCTTCAATTACAAGGGCCTTATGTTCAATTTGACTTCCTCCTTCTTCCTTTTGTGCTATGCTTTGAACCTTTGTTGGCTTCCTATAATGTCAGTGAATTAATGCAGCGTTGCAAAAGGATATTGATAATCTCCACATTTATGTAAAGTATCTACACCTGAACTAAAACATTTCAACAGGTTTCTTTATAGATAAATGGGATAGTTCAATGCTGCCAATTTAATCAATGAAAACAAAATGATATCTGAGAATAAATATTGTCCAAAGGTATTTTATGTTCTTATTACATGGTAAAATATGATAATTAAGATGCTGAAATTAAGAACAATTTTGATAGTGGTTAACACTAAAACAACAGCTACAACCCAACAAAACCTCTTTTGCATATTATCAGGTCAAGATTTGTAGTCCTGAAATTTAATGTTGTTTTATTCTCACCTCTGATATTTTTAAATGGAGTGGCTGCAAAATAAAGAGGCATTAAGAAACAGGAGGCAAAGTGACTTTGAATGCCTCTCTGGATTGTGACTGTTCATCACATCTGAGAACAGAATTGTTCTTTCTACCCAGTGTGAAATTAAAATCAATCGTTTTAATTCTCAGGTACCCCTGGCTAAGTTTGAACGTCTTTTAATGATCTTTGCAAATTAGCAGCCTATGGTCTTATTGATTTACCTCCCAGATCCATAAGCAAATCATCAAACAATTATTGTTTTGCTGCTCCACTGATATTTCTCATAATAACTTATTCAAGCCTTCATTGTTATACTTCTACTCGTTTAGCTTCAAGACAGTTGAAAAGTCTTAAATGTAGTATTTTCCCATTCAGTTCCCCCCCCCTTTAGGACTTTCTGGGCTCCAAATCAGTTATGCCGGGGTATCCACTGTGTTTAAAACTAATTGAAATATAAAATCAAAGAAAGGAAGATTTCTAAGGCAAACCAAAGAAAAGGCCATTCAGGGAATCACAGAAGCCTACCTAAATATTACTAATTCTCCAACTGGCAAGGCCTTTTCAAGGCTTTAACCAGGAGACGTTTTACTTTTAATCTGGCCATGCAAAGGACCGAATTGATTGCAGGCAGATTGCGTGTTCAATTTGCCTATTTCAGGGGTGTCAAACTCGATTTCATTGAGGGCCACATCTGGGTTGTTTGACCTTGGGGGGCCGGGTGGGCGTGGCCAGCTCAACGTCACTCGTGTCGGGGGCGCCTGTGGTGGCCCGAGCACTCTGCCAGCGAAAACGGGCTCCCAAGCTCTGTTTCAGCTGCGACGGCCTCCTACAACCCACTGGAAGCGAAAACGGAGCTTGGGAGTGCTGCCCGCGGCCCTTGCAAGATCAGTTTTTGGCTGCGATGGCCTCCTGCAACCCTGTGCCAGTGAAAACGAAGCTCGGGAGGGCCACACGCAGCCCCCCGAGCTCCATTTTCACTAGGAGAGGCACTGCGGGCCAGTCCTTCGCTGTTTCCAGGGCAGCCCTGCGGGCCAGATCTAAGCACCCCCCGGGCCGGATCCAGCCCCCGGGCCTTGAGTTTGACACCCCTGGCCTTTGAATCTTCCTTCTTCAGCTGTTGGCTGACATGATTTGGCCCGAAATTGCACAAACCATACTGATAATGGAGTCGGTGTTCTCTGAGCTTTGTTGTTTTCTTGCAGACATTTCATCCACTATTAAATAATGTACCTAACCCTTGATTTGCAAATATTTGCTTCTATTAATACTAATAATCCCTGGAGAATGAGTCGTCTTCTGACTCTCACATAGAGAATGACGATAGGCGGTACAAGCATTTGGCCAGAAACCCAAAGCTTGTGTCGCTTTGTGAAATGTAATCTCAAAAATAGAGCAAGAAAAATCCAGACAAATACACCGCATTTCTTCCTTAATTTTACCACTGGAATCACGTGGATGCTTTGTATGGAAATCTTTATTTGATAATAAAAATAGCAGAGACTCTTTCCTTCATTGTAGCTACATCATATACATTGTATTTTGTCCCAAGGAAAGAATCTTATATTGAGTAAAGTCCACATCTACTTAGACTACCGTCATGTATAAACCCAATCTTTCAAATAAAGCTATGAACAATGCCATATTTATATATGCATAGGGTTTTATAAAAAAGATTGGCCCACGTATGCTTCTCGTCAACACAGAAAAAACAGCACTATAACCAGACCACATGTTAAGAAATGATAATTGAAGAACAGAAACCGCATCCCGAGGCCTCTGAGAGTCATTTTCCACCCCACAAGAGGACATGATATGATATCCCAATCAACAAAATCTTCCAAGTTACTTATATTGTCTTCTGTTAAAACAGCTTTACATACCTGATTCAGTTTACATTAAAATATATCCCCGTGAATCAATTTGTTCCATTTCCCCCCCAGAAATATAAACATGTAGCACATTCCTCACAGCTAAATTCTGTCATAGTCTTTTTTATACAAGAAAAAAGGCAACAGTTTCTTTTTGTTTGTTTTCAACAGGCTCTGTTAATTACAATTTAAAGTCTGTACACACAATGACAAGCCATCTTTGTCTTTCCTTTTTCTTTACAGTACCAGGGCAATAACAGTGATAGACTTGTAATCTTATTTTCTTTATGTATATGTGTCTGTGCACGGGCATATGAAAAAAACACTCAGTGAAACAGTATTACATGTACACATCAATGCACTGTAAAATAAAAAGCAGCAGTTTAAAAAAAAAATTAGTGGTCCAACAGTAACGGCAATTTTTTTTGGCTCAGCTAGGCAGTAATCCATTAATTCTGCTATTGGTACTACAGTATACTTACCACACAAACTTGTTGCATGAAAATACCCAACAGAAAATAATCCTGAATAGGTTTATTCCACTCGTGACAATCTGATGTAGAGCTTAAACCACAGCTTTCTCTCAAGAACTCTATACCACATTTTTTAACTTTTTCTTTTTTTGACAATTTTTCAAACGTGCTTCCTTTTGTCTCAAGTAAGGGTTGCACCAGAAAGCGGAAAGGAAAAAAGATAAAATAATAATCATTTAAAAAAAAACCCTAGAAGCCCAGAGAAACAGTTCCATTTGGCGACAAGAGTACTTAAATGACCTGAAAGCATTTAAACTCAGCCTATGAAAGAAGTATTTGTTCCTCAAAATGCTTCTTGAATAAGGAATCAAATTCATGTCAACTTCCCTTTCAAGGCAAACAAGTGATACTATTCAGGCTCCAATTTCATCTGAATGGTTCTACTGGTTGAACAAGAACAACAGTGGTGCTGCCTTTATGAAATTTCATTAATGGTCACAATTATTGAACAAACATGATGGTTTATCCTACGCATGATGCCATGCATGATGACTACTGATCCTTGGCCACCTTTCTTCCTTTTAAAGAAGACCCAAAAGTACTTATTGTTCAATCGAACACACTATACATTCCTTAACCGCTTGTGCTGTGTAGATCTGTATAAATATCCTTCATCCCAGCAGTAGTCTCTTCAAATAGTTATTAATTTGAGAACTATGTTCGTTATTTGTAAAGAAGAAAAGTCCCTCCATAGTAGTTCAAAGTTTTACTGATCAAACCCCCTCTTCCTCCAACCCATTCTTTAGAAAATCACAAATTCATGTTTGTGATGAAGTAATCAACAAAACAGTGCGGTTGATCACAAATGTTTAACTACTGTTGGCTTGCCCACCATAAAACTAAGAAAGGAACCACTAAGCCACAGAAAAGTACAATGAATCTAATGCTCACAATGGTGTGTTAGGAAGGAACACAACTTTCATCACACTTTGGGATGGACATTTGGCAAATATGATTTGAAATGCATATACTTTAATGTTGTCCACACCATGTGCAAAACACGTGAATAGGTTGTGATGATTAGATTTTATTTGTGTGGTGGCTGCGAGAGGCATTTGAGGTTTGCTACCTTCCTTCCTAGGAACTCTGAATGCTGGAAAGGCCGCAAAAGTATTGTAGGTAGGGCTTCAAAAGCCACTAGATACTGAGGTCAGTGCTGCACTCTTTATAGGGTCTCCGTCTTTGTTCCGTTGGGTGCCTGTTACTTTTATTTGTGTCGTATCTCAGGGTGCCTTCTTCCTTCTCCCGAAAACTGACTCTGCCATTTTTATTTCGTTTATCGGGAGACCTCTCCCTTCTTCGTTCAGGGGTTCTCTCTCTCCTCCTGTCCGTTGACTTAGCCCTCCTTTCAGGAGGTGAGCTTTCCTTCTTCCTATCTGGTGATCTCCTCTGATCCATAAGTCTTTCGAGTGACCGTCTTCTTCTGCTGGGTGAGTTATCCCGTCGGTGAGTTGGTGATCGTTCTCTTCGTTTTTCTGGAGAAAAGTCTCTCCTCCTCTCATACCTGTCTCTTCTCTCCAGAGTATTTTCAGCACTTCTTGTACCTTCTCTCCTCTTTTCAGGTGGTCTTCGTTTTTGTCCATTGATGGCCACTCTCTCTGGTGGACGCTCGTGCCTTTTTTCTGGTGACCTATCCTTTTTTCGGATTGGGATGCTATTGCTGTTTTTAGAAGTTCCATTCCATGTGTGATGCTCATTTGATTGTCTGCCGAACTCTCTGCTGCTTATGGGGTCCTTAAAATATATCCGCTTGTCTCCATGTTGGGGTGATTTGTGAAGAACTGGTGGATAACTGGGCTCCAATGGTAAGTGTTGTTGTCTGTCGTACTGCATATTTTTCACTTCCGATACTTTTTGTGAACCTGTGGCTGGGCTGCTCCTGTCGCTGCTGGGGTCTGAAAAAAAGATAACAACACAATGTTTGGCAATGGTGGCCTGAATTTAGAGTTGGATACCAGTCATTATTCTGAAGACTTCATTAGTAACAAAAAACAAGCAATTGTTAAGCAGTCAAAAAGATGCTTCCTGAAGCTTTTGTTAATTTTAGCAGAACAACAAAGGATGAGTGCTCTACATTAGTATGGATGCTTCTCAAGGCAATGTCAATCTCTAGTTAAATTCTGGTCTTTACAGTATCAGGAATGGGAAAGGTAATTTTTTCCCAGCTCCAAATCAGAATATGTTAGCCTAACATAAAGCCTTTGTAGTAAACTCCTTCATAGCCTCCTTTTCTTTTCATTTCCTGATAAAAACTAGCGATTCAAATAATTTTAAAATGTTTTAAATTTTTTAAAAAGAAAACTACATCTGGAAGATGGCTTGTAACTTGTAACTAAGCTTTGAAGACAGATGCATTTTTAATTATTTCAGAACTGATTCTCAGAAGTCTGGAATGAGATTCCCCAGAGCTCTGGACAGCTGTCACTCTGATGATACTCAGGAAGAATGAGCTATTCTTCCAGCTTCTGGGACAGAGTAAAGGTTGAGCCCCTCCTGGGTACTTTTTTTTGGGGGGGGGAGGGCGGTTATCAGTGCTTTGGTATCATTCATGGTTCTTTTTTTTCCTTTTTATACTTTATACTTTCAATTGTACGCCACCCAAAATCATTGAGCATCAGAAGACCTATAGATTGTCTGTTTTAAAAACAGAGTGCACACACAACTTAGCCCCTCTTTATATATAACACGTGCAAGCATTGAGGACAATTTTGGTTTTGCCACAACGATTGAACTTAAACACACACAATGAGAGCAGCGGGGTATGGGAAGACATGATCCAATCTTATCAATGCAACAGTCTATTTAGATCTGCAGAAATATCGGGTAAAATATTTACATTGATCCTGTTGCAGTAAACACAGATGCTGTAAGCAGAAGCAGCAAATCATCTCGTTGGAGCAACCTTTTTATACGTACTTAGCAATAGTTGATTATGAATTGCTTTAAAAATGGCAATTCAATTGCTTTGAGGTTGGTGCTGCAATTGTTTATTACTTTGGAAAAAAAACCCCAAATATCTTGTGTGATAACACTTCCTGGATTCTAAGCCAAATAATTACCACGTGCCCAATAGATGTTTGAGAACATTAACATGATAATAAGTAATCACAAAATTCCTTGGACTCCTAAATTCCTCTCTCTTTTCTGCTGAATATGAAATAAAATTCCCTGATGCAAGCTCTCTTGTGGACAGGCATGGTGAGCTTAGCTTTTGATGATTTGTGAGAGGAAACCATGGATAGCTTATACCACAAGACTTCAGAAATGAAAGACCACTGTTTCGTCTTCAAATGAGGCCAAGTCAATTTGGCATCTTGTGGTCTCTTGCAGAAGACCACGGGGTACGGGGTACTTACAATTCATGGAACTGCAGGATGCTCAGAATGAATTGCCGTATATGCAGAAGTTTAGCAAAGTGGAAAGCAAGGTGAGAGAATTAGGCCACAGCACAGAAACACCTAGTATTGATTTTAGCTACAAACCGTAGTTTGATTATGGCCCATAAGGTAGAAGCAAGATTCCCCGAGCTTGTCATTTCTCATACATGCAGCGAGATTAGGAGGTATCATCGCTGAGGAAGGAAGAGCCCCGGCACCAAGAAAAGTAGGAGAAAGAGAAAGAAAAAAGTAGAATGTTTAGATTCCCTATAATAAGGAGGTAAGGGGGGAAAAAATCTTCATTTGTTTAAAAAAATATTAGAATAAAGAAAATTTTATTTTTTTCCCAATCAGGATTGTCTAGGCATCACCCAAATATAAGGCTGCAGAAACAGCAATTGTTAAAGCGAGACAGTGTACTTAAAACATTGAAAAAAAGGTGACTAAACAACCCAGACAACGAAAATATCAAGTTTGGAGTGGGAGAGTGCAAAGGAGAGAAGAGAGACATAATTGGGACAGTGAAACAGAATATCAGAGAAAAAACATTTGACAATCAACAACGACCAAAAGAAACCCACTACAGACTATGACATTGAAGAGAAGTACAAAACTCATTACAAAAATATACAGCCTCCTCAGAGAAGCGTGTTCCAATTGAGTCAGAAAAAAATACTGGAACCTCATTCTTTTTTTCCTTTTTTTTTTTGAAGCAATTTGTTAGTGACTGCAACGGACAGGAATGAAGCAACAGGAAAGAAACAATTAAACCCCCCCCCCCCAACGTTACAGGCACAGGACAGCAACTGGGCAGCCCCTGGCTTGAAAATGGAATTTGTTAGGGGATTTCAAAAGCGACTCGCAGCCCAGACTGAAAAAGAAAAGAGAACAAGCTAACAAAGAGACAAAAAGAAGCTACCCTGCCCCAAACCCTAGTGTTAAATTTTTCATCCTCAGGGCAACAGACATTCTGGAAGATGTGAAACACTTTTTGATAGGCTATATTTGCAATGTTTAGCATATGGTACAATACTTTACAGCCAAAAGAGCATAGGAAAAAGACAGAACATAAAGAACATTACACAGTTTTAGTCCTGCGGAAACATGGCCAATTAAGTGTACAACAGAAGTGCAAACACAAGAATTTTAATCATGACATGGATTAAAATGGTAGAGTGAGTTGGCTAAACTACTAAGTCATCTGACTGTGTGAAGTTTTCAGAATGTTCTAAATAATAATTAAAAAAAGGACAAGTCTATGTGTGGCATACTAATTGAATCCTTTTAAGAAACTGGCATTGGAGGCAACACCAGAAGAACTTTAAGGGCAATGTTCTCATCCGAAAGCATGCCAAATAACTTTGCCCTAAATCCAGGGGTGGGGAACTATGACCCTTTTATGACTTGTGGACTTCAACTCCCAGAATTCCTGAGTCAGCCATGCTGGCTCAGAAATACTGGGAGTTGAAGTCCACAAGTCATAAAAGGGTCATAGTTCCCCACCTCTGCCCTAAATGACTGCATAAGTTTTTTTTTCCACTTCTTATAGTACCCGTGAGGTCACTCTTGCTGATACCTTATATATAATCTCCCATTCTTTTCTTTTTTTTAAAAAAACCCACTTATTAAAATGAATATAAGCCACCGTTTTCAGATTATGTGGCTTTACAAGGAATATAACTGGGCCTCTATCAACAAGCACAAGTCCATCTTTCTCAAGACAAACTGAATTGGTATATAGATATTCACCGATTCATTTATAAGACCAGTTCAACCTGGTGCTAATATAATGGAGTGAAAAAATAAAGAATTTTTTTTCTTTTTGGTAATTTGTGGGGATACAATTATAACCTTTGAAAGATCCCACCCACGTATTGTTTGCCACTTCTCCCATCTCTGGAGAACAAAAGTAGAAAAGTACAATAGTTGGGACTTTGATACTGTTCCACACTAGGAATAAAAAGAAATATAATTTATTGGTATATTATCCCAAATATGGGGAAACATAAAGGACACCTGTTCATTTGTGTGCTTATAACTCATAACTGGTTGGAAACCAATTATATTTGGGGAAAGCCCTACATCTAGGGCATATATCTGAATAGCTATCTCAAATAAATAGGACATCATAATATTATATACAGTACTAAGCCACCCAAAACCAATACTACAGAACTTAAATACAAGTGGGATTTTTAATGCAGATATATCCCTCGGCAACCAAATAAAACAACATCTCTTCTCTTATAATAAACATTGAGAATGGCAATATTAATTTGTTCATAGCTGACACAGTTGTGAACAAACAATCTAAAGGAAAAGGGCAGGAGGGGGAATCCAAGTGAATATATTCTTGTATTGCATACGTTTTTAAAAATAAATTTATAAATATTTACATTAATGTACGGGGACAGTAAAAGCCCAGACACCATCGTGGAATTCATGCCTATGGTTACAGACAAAAGCCAAGGACAACAGTTTCCAAAGGATAACACAAATTTCCCAACTCTGCATTGATCAGAAGACGAGAGAACAATTCATCCGCTGAGAAACAGTTTGGCACAGTTCAATAAACATTCCTTGTTTGGTCGGACAGGATAGTACAGTTTTGGTTTGTCTATATGTTTTTGCCCCCTTGGATCACCAAAATACTGCTCTGAAGATGGTCTTGCCTGTACACTGTGCCCCCACAAAAGTCCATAGTAGCAAGCAAAGGATGAAAAAGTGTAGAGAAAATTTCAGCACAAGCGAGGCAATTAACCACGGTTGTCAAGGTTGGTAAGACATTGGTGGAAAAAGAGAAAAAGAAAGAAAAGGAAAAAGAAGACTCCCCGCTTCAGATCTTGGAGATATATCATTCATGGTGTGATGCCCGGAGCAAGATAAGGAATGTTTTCATAGTTTGACCCACCATATTCCGGTACAGAGCCATCTCCACGTTTGAGAAACAGGCGAACTTTGCGGCCACCGTTTTTAATTAGTTCTATGGCTCGAGCGTGCTTCATGTTCTTTGTGGTTTCTCCATTAATCTCCAGGATTTCATCCCCAATCTGTGAAAATAAAATACTCTATGATTAAAGTAAAATGCTGGCAGGAAAACATCACATAGAAGAATGTGGAATGAGCTGTCTGCCAAAGTGCAAAATTGAACATGAGCCCAGCGCTAACATTTTGAAGTGGGAATGTAGCATTTCAAAAAGTTTCTAGTGACACAGGTACAAAAAACACATATCAAACTAAAGATCAGATCCTGAGTTATTTACTGGTAAAATTTTATTACTAAGATTTCTGTACTATTCCATTTTGGAGCAGTATGTCATAGACCTACAAACATGATTTAAAAAAATCTGAAAAGATATATATGGATAATGATAGTTTGAAAGTATCCATGTATCTAAACCCCAATGTGAGGATGGCAGGATAAGCAATTTTGCTTACAGAACCCTGATAAGAGATTTTGTTGTAAATGTGCTACTTAATAAGACAGTGATATGGAAAAAAGTGCTTTTTATTCTTTTTTTAAAACAAGCAAGTTAAAATATCCTTTCCCCCCTTCTCCCTCTGTGTGGCAACTGAGGAACAGAAAGATGGCTGCTGCCAGGTTGAGTTCGAAGTTGACCAATCCAGACTAATGCTTTAAAAAATACATAAGTAAAAAGAAAAAAATAAACTACGAACATCAACAACAACAAAGAAACAGAGAAAAAAAACGTGAGCACGTATGTATCCTTCTCTGCTATGCCCTACAGATCAATGCATAAGTTGATGGCCTATAGAACCAATTATTTCTGTAACGACATAGGGGCAGTTTCTATAGATTTTGAAAATGTGTTTTTTTAGCGACAGGATGGGGAAATCTCTAAATAGTTTATACTGGGGAATAATTTTAATTGAATGTATGTGTACATGAAATAAAGTCATTTTTTTGCAGGGACTCTGCCTATTATTTGAAGGTATTCATGTATGGAATGGCACTCAAAGATTAAGCATGGTGGTCTTTGGTCCAGAAAATGTTGCACATTTAAGTCTGTAAATCCTAAGGATTTCTTAGTGAAATTCTACAGATGGAATTATGAAGCCTTGTTTAAAAATGTAGCAGTTCTAAAACAAACAAACAAACAAAAAAACACCCTCACATGAAACACTGTTCAAATGCAGAGCAATTTCGAGAATGGCATCTGAAGCTGTGAGATATCCACATTGAATAGAGGAAAATCAATAATCTAAGCACGTATTTATATGGGCTAAAAGGCTTTTTCACTTTCAGTCATAGCAAAAGAAAAAAAATCATTTGCTGATGATTTTTGTCTAATGGCTTGATTAAGGTCATCTATATTCTGCAACCAAACAGAAAAAAAAAAGAGAGGAGGAAACTGAGTAGAAAGGTTGGCCTGCAAATAAGGCAAAGGAGAAATGGTAGCTCATGTGAACTTGTAACATACCCTCATTTTTCCACATCTCTCAGCAGGCCCATCTTCTGCTAACCGCAAGACATAGAGATCCATGTTATATTCTCGGCCACCTCGCAGACTGAAGCCAAACCCTTTAGCTCCTCTTTCAAGTTCCACAGTGTAAAAATCTTGTTCTGTCTGGAAGAAAGTAATAAAATACAATTTGCAACCTTAACCATCAAGAAGATTTAAATTACTTACATGCAAAGGCAGAAGAGCATTGGTCCAAATGATCAGGCCGGTACATCACATTAAAATGAACATAGGACATAAAAAATTGAAAATGCCCCTGTATCAAATTAGACTTATTTTCAAACCGCGACCTTTAATTTATTCCTTAAAAATTAAATTAAATTCTTATATCAAAAGCAAGATAGCTCCCATTTTTAAAGAAAGAAATCTTGTGGCATAGTTTGCCTTGGCGTCCTCCAAAAGCTCATTAACTAAGTCATTCAAATCTGTGTTAAGACCACTTAGAAGTGCTGAAGCAGCTGCTTCTTTCAGAAGTTTTGGTATAATTGTTTGGAATGTATCCTGATAGAGTAATTGGTATGTATGCATGTACACAAACTACACTACTGCCACCATTGTCAGCAAAGCGTATTTACTCTGTATTCTTATTGTATTTATTTCATTGTTTATTTAAAAGATTTGCAAGGTCACCCAATTTAGAGCACAATTTTGGGCGGCTCATAGCAGCACATATGTACATACGTGCAGAGACAAACTGAGAAAGCACTCAATGCAGATACACTGAAGTTTCTGTGGGAAATACATACATACATACACTTTATACAGAGAGGGGAAGAACATTGTACATTTGCAAGCTGCAAGCCAATAAGCTAAAACTGTGGGCAGCAAATAGCCTTACCTGGGAGGCTGTTGGTGCTTTGAAATCAAACTGGGATTCCTGTTTTGTCTTTGCATTGTTTCTGTTCAAAATAATAACAGAGAGGAGGAGAGAGAAAAAAAAGATCAGATTTATGGGAGTGAAGATATGTGGGAAATATTGAATGGACATGACAGCCCAGCCACTCTAAGTGAGGGGGGCATTAAACTAACCTGTTCTCCTGTGGCATTTGTTGAGGATTATGTGTAGTTGTAATTGTAGCAATTTTTTCTGCGTTGGTCAATAACGTTGCGTTGGAAGATTCTGCAAAATAAAACAATGCTTTTAGTGCATCAGATTATTCCTGTAATTAGGATATGCGCACAGCTTCTTGTTGGCTGAGGTAACCCTTTTGAAGTTATCAAATACATTTCTCAACACTATTCATGAGGGATTTGCTCAGATCTAGCTCAGATTTTGGAAATCCAATAACAGAAAACATACTACTGTATAGAAGTATTTATTTAACAACACACCCGTGAACACTGCCTACAAATCTTTACTATGAGGGAAAGGAGCAAAGAAAAAACCCCAATGCAATTATGAAAATCACAAGAACAATTTCTGTTCTCTCACAGTAGCTGTGAACAATGGCGTGGAATATCAAATCAAGGCTACAGACTGTGTAGCTGTTTTCTTCCCTACTTTTAATTTTACCCTATTGTTTAAAAGTCCTCTTATTTTCATGAAATGATTTCAGTACAGTTTAATATCCTTTTGCTTCCCAAGATTCTAACACAATTTCCCAGTTTTCCCCCCCTTTATCCCCCATGACCTTGGATTCATTTGCCAACGCTATCATTTAGTCCAAGAGCTTACAGTGACCTATAATGTTTTTCAGCTGCCCTTGTCATGATAATCACATCAGATATTGTATTGATTTTGATAAAATCGCATAGGTCACAGTGACCAACCTGATTAAATCAAAGAAGGGGCAATGAAGATATAGAAATAAATAAGCAGAAAATTCAGTATTAGCCTGTGGTATTCCTAAACCAAAAGATTTGTTTATTATTTCATGCTCAAGTCTGTTAGTAATCACACAACAGGCAAACACTTGCAGTACCACAAACACAATGCTTTCCAATGAGTCTATTCAAGATTTAATTGTTCATCATTAATTGGGTGAATAAGTAAATAAATGAATTATTATTAGCCAATCCTATTCACAAGCTTCTTAATGCCCATTCCATACTGAGTGTTTAGGTACAAACAGATTATTGAACAGACTTTTGACAAGTACATAAGGTAAAGGTTCCCCCGCACATACGTGCTAGTCGTTCCCGACTCTAGGGGGCGGTGCTCATCTCCGTTTCTAAGCCGAAGAGCCAGCGCTGTCCGAAGATGTCTCCGTGGTCATGTGGCTGGCATGACTAAACGCCGAAGGCGCACAGAACGCTGTTACCTTCCCACCAAAGTGGTCCATATTTTTCTACTTGCATTTTTTACGTGCTTTCGAACTGCTAGGTTGGCAGAAGCTGGGACAAGTAACGGGAGCTCACTCCATTATGCAGCACTAGGGATTCGAACCGCTGAACTGCCGACCTTCTGATCGACAAACTCAGCATCTTAGCCACTGAGCCACCACGTCCCTTTACAATGGACAAGTACCATACCCAGTGTCTAACTCAATGGTAAGCAAAGTGGTATCCTTCAGATAGGTTAGAAACTCCTATAAATTCTTGTCATTATTAATTCTGGGTATAATTTGAAGGAAATTAGTCCAAAACATCAGAAGAGCACCAGACTAACTATTCCTAAACTGATTCAACTGCATAATTGCTGATCCAATTGTACAGTTCAAATAGAAACTATACATACATATTTTAGACAAAGGGCTTTTTGGTTCCTGCCTGCAATTTAACCTAGCATTTAAACCACAAAGGCATTTTAACATAAAAGTACCCAACACCTGCCATTAACGCATTATAGAAAATTTGAACTATATATAGGAATTGTAGGAAAATGTGAACTTTAACTTGTATCTTAAATTATCTTAAGAATGTTTGTTTATCATCTTTTCTTTCCACAAGTGAATGTTTATCAGCTTTAAATTTCTCTCAAATAAACTGTACCCTTAAAAAAAAACTTTCTGAAGTGTTGAGGGCTTCGTGAAAACACAACTGTAGTTTTAAAATATATAAAACAAATAAGATAAAAGTTTTAAAGCTCCTCCACATGGAGGTTAGAAATTTTTACAATGTTTTACAAAGTTGTATATGGAATGTAAATTGCTATATCTGGTCTTTCACACTTGTACAGCAAGATTTTCAAGGCTTTCCAAAACAAACAAACAAACGAACAATCATAGTCAAATAGATTCATATCTGAACAACCTATACAACGATTAATTTACAAACTGTTAAACAGCTTAGTGCTCCTGAGATTTTATAATGCACTGTTTCCAACCCATCTGGATGTGTTAAATATACACAATGACCAATCACCATTAGCTTTTGGCCATGCCATCTGGAGTTTTCAAGAGCGGAGAAGACTTTTCTAGTGCACTCTTTAAATTCCATCAAGAAACTCTTTCTAATATCATTATTCAGATATCAAGCTGAGTAGCCAAACACATCAAATTGCTCAAGAGACTGAAATATAGCTTTGAGTCTTATTCTCCAAGAGCTTTGCATTGTTCCCTCACAAAGAACTGTAAACTACCTGGATGGATTACACAGAAAAACTTTCAAGTTCCAACATTATGTGTTTCACAATGGCCATTCAGAAGCCTGTGGGAAGCCTATAGAAAAGGCCAAAAACAAAATGATACCGGTATATAAAAAAAGAAAGATGACAGGGTACTGTATGGGGGCATACAGTAGTGTACCTTGGTATTATCTCTACAGTTTCCAATTCTAACATAGTCACGGTATCAAATGTATATCCTTATTGCAATGCAGTTCCCATTGGTGAGATTCTAGATTAGTGCCAATGATTTTGTTAACTTCTATCACAACAGGGCTTTCTCGAAATAGTCACAGAAAGTAGCAAACCCCCCCGACTACAGTGTATTAACTGCACTGTAAATAACTGTTATCATTCTTTTAAATAGGAGAACTGTGCAAATATTCAAAGAGGTGCTTTTCTTCAACAGAGCTTCAAGCAAAGCCCTTCTTTGAAGGTGCTTCATGTTGCTTTACTTCAGTCTGCTTGGAAAGCTTTCAGTCAGTACCATGAAGATGAATTGTTCATGGCCTTCAACCTGTTTGCCAAAAGCTTTGGAAATGCTGCTGAAGAAGACACACATCAGCTTTTGTGAATTAAAACTATGAAGCTATGAAGGATGTGCTGTCTTCCTTCCCTGGCATGCCTTACTCCAAGCTTTGATGAGCCATACTGGAGAACATCCATCTCAATCATGACTAGGCTGTGGTTCAAAGAACCTTCTGCCCAAATGCAGTGTCTGTACAGAAGCTTCTTCTGGCTTTGGGAAGTGACAGGCAGGAGACAGCGAGAAGATCTGAGGCCCTATAAAATGCTTCACTGAAATAAATATTTATTTTGATGAAAATAATCATATTGCCTCTTTAACAGGAATCTTTTGTCTAAATGAATCTAGGTCACCTTGCATAGGGCTACCAAATAGTGTTATGTCACATTGCTCTATTTTTTACAATGCTTTATCAAATCTTGCATAAGTGTAATAAAATTACTTGAAAAGGAAAAGGATTTCCCCCCGATTTTTTTAGAAGTCTAAACCCCTTACTGCCAACTCTGTGATTAGTCAAAGTCAAGTAGAAAAGGTTGTGTCTGCAATTGTCTACTAAAGATACCTGGCAAGACTGTATACCTAAAAAGGCAGGAGAACAATTTTGTCTGATCCTTCAAAACTCAAAATTTTACCCATAGTAGACAACTCATACCGATGACCATTCTAGATTGAACTGTCATACGTAACCTTGAATGAAAGGAACAATGTTTAGACAAGAATGAACATAAATTAGTTCACTGATTTCTTCATGGATGGATTTGCAGTAGGATAGAAGATGTATAAGAGAAGAGTATAAATACATTGAATTGCATAGAGAATGAAATTTCTGAATCTAATGAAAAAAACGTATTTGCAATAAACCCAAAAATGAACCCTAAGACTTTTCATGACTATAAAATCAGCCATCAATTTCCATAAAGAACTTCAGTATAAAAGAGATGCTAGAACTGGGAAAAAATTCAAGTCCTGTTTAGCTTTAGACTCTTAGCAAAAAAATACAACTATGTTACTTTCACTGATTCTTTCTGCAGTATAACTAGTTAACAGGAAATAGTGTGATCAACATGTTTTCTGTATTTAAAAATTTTTTTTTGTGCCATTTGATGGGGGGGGGGGAAATCACTTTTTTTTTTTCAAAGAAGAAAATTTGAAGTGTATGTACATAGATTGTAGGATTCTTGGTCTTGCCTTCAATTGTAAAATGGTTGATGGAATGCATGAATACCCTCAATTTCATTCTACAACTATCTTTCCTGTGAACATACAGTTTTTTCCAAATTTAATTAAATTTCCCAAAGATACCCAGAGGGATTCTTTCCATGGGCATCTTCAGTTCTACCGTAGAAGCATGAAGAGTAATCAAAGAGGCTGCAAACTGATAAAAAGATGTGCAACAGAAAAATAGAAGTACTTATGACACATAAGTTAATCAACATCGCCAAAATAAATATGATGCTAAAGAGGAATACAGTCTTAGAAGCGTTCTTCACTTGCCAGGCAGCAAGTGTAAATTCAACTTGTTAAGCATTGATATATACATACAGTATGGCTCAATGCTCAAATGCACTGCATTTCATCAATACCTTTAATTATTTATTTCCCAAATAAATAGCACTTAGACTTATATACCGCTTTACAGTGCTTTACAGCACTCTCTAAGCGGTTCACAGAGTCAGCATATTGCCCCCAACAATCTGGGTCCTCATTTTACCCACCTCAGAAGGATGGAAGGCTGAGTCAACCTTGAGCCGGTGAGATTTGAACCGCTGAACTGCTGAACAGTCAGCTGAAGTAGCCTGCAGTACTGCACTCTAACCACTGCGCCACCTCGGCTCTTTAAAAGCACATCTAGTAAGCATTAATGTCTTTCCTCTGGGTGACTAACAATGACAACTTAATTTAATCTTTACTGTATTAGATTTTAAAATATCATAGCAGTCGAAAACTAGATAATGTACCTACTAAAGTTGCACATGTCAGATTGCAGAATGAAAAGACTAGCCTACAAATGCATCATCTGATAATATTTCTGGTTCGGATTCTGGTTTTGGGGCATATCCTCAATTAGGAAACATCTTCCAAAAGCTAGAAGATGAGCACTGTTTAAAATGATAATAATTTTTAAAAGCACTGTTACAGCTAAAGAAAAACCCTTTAAGTCCCCTTCAATCTGAACAAAAAAACAACAGGCTTAGTATAAGGCAATGTGCTTATCAATGACCTTTGTTTGCAGACTGCAAACATCCAGATTATACCCAGAAAAAAGCAAAAGGAGAAGAACCAACTATCTCCCCCTGCACAGACAACTCGCACTTAACACAAAAGCAAGCTCCTAAACAAACTGGAAGTATGTACAACATCCAGAGCCCCTCCTTGAGGGAAATGGATGGTCTAGAACTGTGATGGCGAACCTATGGCACGTGTGCTGGAAGTGGCATGCAGAGCCATCTCTCTGGGCACGCCAGCTGTCGCCCGTTGCTTTTCAGGGTTCCGGCATGTGCATGTGTGCCGGTCACCTGGTCTTCCAGTTTTTGGCGTGCATGCGTGTGCGAAGACTTCTTCGCGTGTGGGAGTGCCGGAAACCGTAAGAGCAGCTCCCTGGTGCGCATGCGTGCGCCGTGAAGCTGAGCTTCCGGTTTCCGGTGCGCACATACATGTGCGCCAGGGAGCTGCTCTTCCGGTTTCCGGTGCTGCCCACGCACGCATGCGCACTCCCATTTCAGCACTCGGTGCCGAAAAGGTTCGCCAATACTGGTCTAGAAACATAGAATATAAATAAAGAAAAAAATAAAATTAGATTTATTAATGGTATTTTAAGACTCCAAGGATATCAACAATTTTACAAAACTGGAGTTCAGTTCCCAATTCTTCCCTATAGAAAGAACCACTGGTTTAGCAATTAGTTCATAACATTTTCCCCCCAGAAATATAGAAATAGAGATGCTGAAATGAGAGTTATTTCCAGACATGTTTAACACAGGAGTGTGTTACCTTCGCAGGGACATCTTTTAGCACCAGAAGCTGCTTTGTGTGATGTGCTGTTTTTTTGGTTTTGTTTTTTAAGGTGTAACATAAGGGAGAGTAGGCCTAACCAAGAGCAAGAAAAAGAAGGCAAAGCAGAGGAAGAGGTTTACTAAATATATGTAGCAAACAAGTAAAGAGATGAAGCATTGATCAGGAGTGAATGGCATGGCACTGGGCCTCTGAAGCTCACACATCAAAAAAGTACAAGATGTTAAAATGTTAAATTTATTTGATAATTTTTTTTCTTTGTTGTTGTCATATGAAGTGAGTCAGGGGAATACTGAGGAAGTAGTCATAAGTTGTTGATACTTGACAACATAGATTAAATAAGGAAGAGATAAAATAGTAGAGAATGGATACTAAGATGGATATCCGTCAATCAGCTGCCTTTTGGGGAAAGCAACCAACCATATGTGGATAGCAAAAACGGAGGAAGAATTACTAAGAGAAGGAAAATAAAGGGTGAAATTTTTTTAAAAAAAGAAAAAATAGCTGAAACTAGTCTATATCAAGACTATTTCATTTATTGTACTTCTCTTTAAATTTCTCTTTTTGCAAGCCATCCTTGTTTCCATTATATCTAAACACAGCTTTCTGTGCTGACTTTTGCTCTTTAAATGTCTTTTCTGTGACACCCCAGCTTTCTTGGTCTTCCTCTTTCACACGGCCCATATACTTTTTCTTCATATACTTTTGCAACTTCAGTTATATGCCTCCTTCTCTTTTGTATTATTCATGTGTGTATGCAAGCCACATTCGTTCTTGACTCTTCTCATTGGAGCATGCACAATTCTTAGTACCCCGTTTCCACAGCAGTTCAAATAGCTTTGGGATTCTGTTGACATATTCCACTCTTACTTCCATACAACAAAGTGAACCAAATCCTGCTCCTATATAGCGCCAATTTCGCTTTTTTCAATAAGCATTCCCTTCCTGGAATAGACTACATCAGGGGTGTCAAACTGGTGGCCCACGGGCCAGATGCGTCACACACAGGCCACACCCACCCCAGCTCCGTGAAGGGGAACGTCATGAAACATAGCACTTAGACTTATATACCGCTTTACAGTGCTTTACAGCCCTCTCTAAGCGGTTCACAGAGTCAGCATATTGCCCCCAACAATCTGGGTCCTCATTTTACCCACCTTGGAAGGATGGAAGGCTGAGTCAACCTTGAGCCGGTGAGATTTGAACTGCCGAACTGCAGATAGCAGTCAGCTGAAATAGCCTGCAGTACTGCACTCTAACCACTGCGCCACCTCAGCTCTTGACTGCAATGTGATGCCGCGAGTTTGACACCTGTGGACTACATACTCTACGCCGTCTATCATTATTTGCATATTTTATAATTTTTCCATTTTCCATTTTTATTAAATATTATTTGAAGTTGTCTCAAATATGCTTTTTCAAAAGGCAACTGGACATTTTTTTTTTGAGGAAGAAGAACATGTTTTGCTTCTCATCAAAGAATATTCATCAGTTGTGAAGGTGGGTGGATGAAAGGATAGGTATCCACCCACCATCACAACTGATGAAGTTTCTTGGATGAGAAGCGAAACAGCTGCTTCTTCCTCAAAAAAAACAGTCCAGCTGCCTTTTGAAAAAGTACCTTTGAGACAACTATGACCTAGTAGTTGACCGAGAATCTCCACAGACATTATTTGAAGTTATGCAAATTCATCTACTTGCTATAGTTTTTCATAATCCCCCCCCACCGAGCCCTGGAGACCCTAGGGAATGAGTGAAACAGTGAGGTAGTTCCATTAATATTAAAATCCCTTTGCCTTATTAATTTTGTTTTACCTGTTTTATAGTGTTCTAGTGCTTTAATATTTGTTAATGATAATGATTTTAGATATTTATTATTTTAGTTTTGTAGTACATCCCCCAGAGTCACTTGCTTGTGAGATTTATTTATTTATTTATTTATTACATTTTTATTTATTAAATTTTTATGCCACTCCTCTCCCTTATATATCGACTTTGGACGATAAAATGAGTGGCTATTTAAATTAGATAAATAAAATAAAATATACCTTACAGTTGCAGGCAAAGCTTTAGTTATCCTTAGTCCGGGTGTCGGCAACCCACGGCTCCGGAGCCGCATGCGGCTCTTTGACCCCTCTCCTGTGGCTCCCTGCCGACCCAGTCGCGTGACCTCCTCTCCACCCCGAAACATTGGGCCAACCCGGCCGTGGCCAACGCCAACCTTGCTAACACGAGGGCTGGCGGGGTGGGAATGGGATCTGGGAGGAGGGTACGACGGAAAGGGGGACAGGCCCGCAGCTGAGGAGCGAGCATGAGCTGCAGTGGCGGCTTCCCCGAAGACGACCCTCCTCCTTCTCACGTGATCCCTGGCCGGCTGTTGCGGGGCCGGGAGGACGCACACGAGTCCAAACCCTTCTCAAGTAAGCAACCGGACTCTGCCAAAGCGCAGCCTGATCTCCGGGTGGGCGTGCGAGGTTCGGCGGGGCCAGCCTCCTCGGAGTAAAGAAGCTCAGGGCAGCGGGAAAAGGGAGCTGGTCTCGGGGATCAAGCTGTTGTGGGGCCGGTAGGGTGCGCACGAGCGGAGATACCCTCCTCAAGCGAGCGGCTGAGGTCAGCCAAAGCGTGGCCTGATCCCCAGGGTGGGCGTGCGAGATTCGGCGGGGCCAGCCTCCTCGTAGTAAAGAAGCTCACGGCAGCGGAAAAAGGGGGCTGGCCCTGCCGAACCTCGCACACCCACCCATGGATCAGGCTCAGAGGAAGCTGGAGCAAAAAAACGCTCGCCCGTCAGCCGGTCAACCTGCCCGCTCCGCGCGGCTTTGCTGCGCTTTCGCTGAGCCCACCCGCTTGCGGAGGGTATCCCCGCTCGTGCGCGAGAGAGGGTATCCTCACTTGTGCACGCGTAAGAGAGAGAGAGAGAGAGAGAGAGAGAGAGAGAGAGAGAGAGAGAGAGAGAGAAAGAGAGAGAGAGAGAGAGAGAGAAATGAGAGAGAAAAGGGGAGAAAAAGAGAGAGAGAAATGAGAAAATGATGGAGGGAAAGAATGAGAAGGGCAAAAGAGAGAAACAAATGAGAGAGAGAGAAGGGAGAGAGAGAGAGAAATGAGAGAGAGCTGGAGGGAGAGAGAGGGAAAAGAGGGAAACAAATGAGAGAGAGAAGGGGGAGAGAAAGAAAGAAAGAAAGAAAGAAAGAAAGGAAGGAAGGAAGGAAGGAAGGAAGGGAAAGAAAGAAAGAGAGACATTTGCTTTCTTTAACTGTTAAAAGTCTAACAGATTTAAAGTAGGGATTCTTACTGGGTGTTTCCCCCCCCCTTCTATCACCAACAACAGGCAAGTTTTCCCGAGTTCCAGAAAAGTAAAAACTGGGAGCCACAAAACCTGGGTAGGCATGGCCGGGGCGGGTCATGTGACTGGGTGGGAGTGATGTTGAGTTGGCCATGCCCACCCAGGTTTTGTGGCTCCCAGTGTTTTCTTTTCTGTGGGAAACAGGTCCAAATGGCTCTTTGAGTGTTTAAGGTTGCTGACCCCTGCCTTAGTCAAATGTATGTTTCTGGGAATTTCTAAGTGAACAGAAGCTGACACAAGCTCCACCTGCTACAAACTTGGACTCAATTTCTTTCTGCAAATGGAATGCATATTTATTCTTTAGTGTTGTTGTTCATAGATTCAAAATTAGAAAACAACGAACATTTGGACACACTCTGAGTTAGTACTCTATATCACTTTGGCAATGGAAAACAACTTCTAAATATTTTCTATAACCAGTACGGAGTCTTACTATTCTTACATTCTTCCTTGCAGAACTCTTCCAATTGAGAAATACTTTTTAAGTATCCTGTGCACCACATATTTCAAATCTCTCCGTAATTTCATGTCTGGGGACTCACATCTTTCTTTCTTAAAATTGCTTAACTGAGAGGTAAGTTTCAGGTTGCTCTCTTGAAACTTTTTTTCAGCTTCAAAAACTTCACTGACTATGGGATCGTAGTTAAATACAGGTAGTCTTCATTTAGTGAGCACAATTAAGATTGGCAACTCTGTTCCTAAATGACATGGTTGCTAAGTGGAAAATCATGTGACTGTAACTCTGCTTTCAATTTTACTTTAGCTTTCCTTTGTCCCCATTCTTCCACCCTTTGGAATGTTCACCCTGGCATTGGGATAGTTAGCAAGAAGGGAATTGTCTGTCTTTACATTCACTGGGGAGAAAGGGACTACAAGAGAGTAAACAGGCACACAATGGAGAATATACATCAGAAGGAATGCACTGGCTATTTGTCTAGCATGCTTGTGGCTCCTAGGCAAACAGCCAGTGATAGCACATTCCTTTTGCTGTGTGTTCCACATTGTGTACCTACTCACTCTCTTGTAATCCTTTTCTGTACAATCTCTCCCATCTGCAAGGAAGGTGGTGATGGAAAAAAAATTGTGATAATTTCAGCATCTGCCATTCATACTGTTGGTTCATTACTGCTTTTTTAAACTGTGCAATACAGTTGTTAATAAGACTAGAAAAGGTGCAAGGCTTGTAAGGTTTACAATAGGTCTACTCAGAACTATTAAAGACAAGTCTGGACCTGTCTTTAGATTGAGAAAGATTGAGAAAAATCTCATTTGGTTTACCAAACATTTTCTGTAAGTAATTTGGGCTCTCAGACAATAATCTGACATTATTTGTACACACACATACACACACAAATATTCCTACCGAATATCACATCTATTATATACCTGATATTGAATTCAGCAACCAACTTTCAACTCCATAAGTGCACTAAACTATCCACAGTTCAAAAATATTCACTTTATCATGCACTGCTTCTCAATCAACAAAGCTGCAATCAGAATTTTTTTTCCAAGGAACTACTGAAAAGCAGAAATCTGGTTTGGAGATTCCCTGCTTATTCTGAAACTGCATCGCATTTCCCAATTTTTCACTATCTCCTCCTAATGCCCTTTTGATTACAATTTTGCCAAATATCTTCCAAATATGCTTAGCAAATTAATACCCTACAATGTTTCCATTCACTTTTGCTAACCTTCCCTCAGGGAATAATAATGGTATCTCTCCTATTATCGGGCACAGATGCTGTTTTCACACATACGTTAAAAAAGTCATATAATAAACAATATGAACTGTATGCATATTTAACATTTCTCCAGTTCAATCTTCTATACCAGGTGTGTCAAACTCAATTTCATTGAGGGCCGCATCGACCTCAGGGGCTGGGGGGTGGGCATGGCTGGGGTGGGCATGGCCAGTTCTATGTCACTTGTCTAGGCTTCGTTTTCGGCCGTGACGGCCTCTTGCAGCCCTCTGCCAGGAAAAATAGAGCTCGGGGAGGCTGCGCGCGGCCCGCCTGAGCTGTTTTTGCTGGCAGAGGCACTGCGGGCCAGTCCTTCGCTGTTTCCACGGCGGCCCCACGGGCCAGATTTAAGCACCCCAGAGGCCAGATCCGGCCCCTGGGCCTTGAGTTTGACACTCCTGCTCTATACTTATAGCCTTACCATTTATCAACATTCTCATAACATGTGAGACTTCTTTTTCATTTTTAGTTTGATAGTAACTTTTAGAGCATTCGTTTCAACACCATTCTTGACATTTTTCTACAATTCCCATGTAAAACTTTAAACTACTAATTCTAGCATCTGTTGTTTTCAAAACATATTGCTGAACAGATCTTTTTTTCCAAACACATACTCACCAAAAGTCAACATTCTCAGTCATTCTAGGCCTCTGACTATCCAAATTACCATATTTTTCGGAGTATAAGATGCACTCCCCCCCCCCACTAAAAGTGGGTGAAAATTTTGGTGCATCTTAAAGACCAAATACGGGCCTATTTTTGGCCTCCCGAACCCTCCAGAAGTTGCGTTTTTGCCCTTCCCGGCCTCCAGAAGCACTCTGCAGTGCTCCGCACATCCCCTTTTTGCCAAAAACAGGCCCGTTTTCCCCCAAAACGGGCCCATTTTTGGGCTACTGAACCTTCCATGCGTCGCGTTTTTGCCCTCCCCAGCCTCCAGAAGCACTCTGCAGTGCTCTGCACGTCCCGTTTTTGGGCTCCCAAACCCTCCGCGCGTCATGTTTTCGCCCTCCCCGGCCCCCAGAAGCACTCTGCAGGCCAAAAATGGGTGGGGGTTTTTTTTGCAAAAATGGGCCCATGGAGCACTGCAGAGTGCTTCTGGGGGCCAGGGAGGGTGAAAACGCGACGCACGGAGGCCAAAAACTTTTTTTTTCTTGTTTTCCTCCTGTAAATTTAGGTGCGTCTTATAGTCCGGTGCATCTTATAGTCCGAAAAATACAGTAGTTGTGTTTCTATACTTTCTTGTCTACGCTTGTGTATTATCCTCCAAAACTCCAACATTCTTAAGAATGTTGCACAATTTCTCCCTAAATCCATCTCTGTTTTTCTATTATAAGAATTAACTGGAACATAAAATGTTACCGTCACTATTTATTTGTTTATTTGATTTTTATAGCAGCTGCTCTCAACAAGTGACTAGTTTCGTTACCAGACTAGGTAACATCTTCAGTGGAGTTTAGGGGATGTCAGTGTCAGTGTTCTTCTGTTTATAAGGGCTTCAGGTGTGGGTGTGTCAAGTGAGCTTCTTGTGATGGGTCAGGTGTGAGTCATCAGTGAACAGAAGAACACTGACATTCCCTAAACTCTGCTGAACATGTTACCTAGCCTGGTAACGAAACATTCGGAAACCAATCCACAAGCTCAGAGAATGAACCTTCACCCTCATCCTATACCTGAGCTACAGATATTCGCCATTATTGCAAATCAATTCATATGTTCTGAAAGATGTTGTAGCCGTAGGAGAAAAGCAGACAGCAATGGAGGGCAGAGTTAAATGCAGATCAGTTCTTGCAGTCCTTGCGTTGCCACAAGAGATCCAAGTCCAGCCCCCGCTTGAATTTTGTTGACCCTTATCTAGGACCAATTTAGTGCTGGCTGTTAGTTGACCTGATTCTTATGTATACACATGAGCAGTAAATATTTCTGAACTACAACTCTACCTATGGTTCTGATCCTTTGAGAGTAGCCCTTTAATTCACAACTACAATCTTCCTTTTCCTTCATATATTCATCAGCTCAACAACCTTAGATTGGAACACCTTCATTCAACCATTATTATTAACTATATTATAGCCATTCCCTCACTTTCAGAAAGACAAAAATACTTTTTTTTCCCTCTTTCATTTCATTTTCTTAATTCACGTTCTTTACTATTTACTCCATGTGGGAGATGGGTGGTTAAGAAGTTTGATAAATAAATAAATAAATTTACTCCTCTTACATTCCATTCATATTTCACAGGGTGGATAAAAATAGATGATTTTTTTAAAATAAAAAAAGGATTTTTTTAAAATTTAAATCGATTTTTTTTATTTTTATCAAATTTATTTTAATAAAATGCTTTTGGGGTAAAAATCTATCTAAAGATAGTTTTCTATTTAAGATACATTAATTAGTTTATTCAGCATGAAATTGAGCTTAGTTATGTAGCCTGAGACTGTATATTCTGCAATATTTACATTTTTGGTAAATTCATTTAATGAATCCAAGCTCTGCAAGCTGAGATAACATGCACTGCATTGAAGCATTCACACAATTTCACAGTAACCTTGAGATAAATCATAAAACAAAGTTCAGGAATATTCCTTTATCCCATTGTTTTGCAAATCTATGTACACTACAAACTGTATGATTGTTTGAAGAGAAAACATTGCCTGTTAGCGGGCATCCACTCACCTGCTGCCTGCCACGTCCCTCACCTTGTTGTGTCACTGCCGTGTCACCAGTCGTCCCATTAAAGTGAATGGGACTGTCGGTGAGTCAACAGTGGGTCAGAGGAGGAGCCGCTGAGGGACAGAGATGACAGTTGCTCTTTAAAAATTATAATTTAAATCGAGCTGATTTAAATCAAGCCTTTTTTACTAGTGATTTAAATCATGATTTAAATCGACTTGATTTAAATCAAATCCACGCTGATATTTCATATGGTAAAATCAGAATGGACCCTAAACATTAAAACCTCCAGCCCAAGTGATCTGTAATCAACTGAGGTTTTCATATACTGCTTTTAGTAAGATATAGCAAATAGCACTCAGACTTGTATACCACTCCATAGTGATGTTTGGATAAGGCCCAGTTTCCTCCATCTCCTCTTCATCAAAAGATAAATTCAGCAGGGCCATCAGAAGATAAACGGTTGATGAGTTAATTGCACCCATATTTTACTCCATGGATGACAGTGATAGTCATAAAAAGCAACTATAACAGTAATAGTTTAGTATATTTTGGGCCAATATGCCAACAGACACAACACAAACTTAGTTTTAGCCCAAATATACTTGAGATAGACTATGCATCTAACACTCTAATCCAGAGACTAACTTGAAAACCAATATACTACCATGCACATCACACAACTAGGAAGCATATGCAATGTACTAATACACACCCAGGATACATGGATGCTCATACCAATATCGGGGGGGGGGGGGAATCAGAGCAGTAAAGTACCGGTATATATTTTTAAACCTTTGCTCTCATATACAGAAAGAGACACTTCTTGCAAACACTGTATCTGTTTTTCTCCATAAAAGTAGCATGTTTTCTCCCCATGCCCCAGCACATAGGTAGTTCTTGACTTACAATGAAGTTACGAAAGACACTCCAAAAGCTACTTACAACCAGGTTCCAAAGCTACAATGGCTGCCCTCCCTGCCATTATAAGGCAGCATTTTGGGTGCTTGGCAACTGGCCTACATTTACGGCCATTTGTAGTGTGTTGCAGTCACATTTTTGTCAGAAACTGACGTTTACTTCTGCTTTGCAGCAAAAACCTGGCCCATAGCAAACAATGGGTTTGCTTAACAATCTCAACACTCACTTAATGACCCCTACAAAAAAGGTCTTAATATTGGATTGGTCATGTAATGACCCACATTATGACAATCACAACTTAGGGCCATAATTGCCAGACTCAATTACAGTCGTAGGTCAAGGACTACTTGTACACAGAGAGAGAGAGAAAATCAGGAGGAGGAGGAGGAGGAGGCAAAACAGAGCAATTCAACAGCAATATTGTATTGTAGGAAAGAGGGTAGGGTTTGAACGAGAGAATGTATACTTTACCATCTCCTGGAATTATGCGCAAAGTAACCATATTTCCTGCTTCTTTAATTAGGTTGACGATGTCCGAATGTGATTTGTTGGTGATGGAGCATCCATTAACGGCCAATATCCGGTCCCCGACTTTCAGCTTCCCGCACCGGTCTGCTGGGCTCCCCTCAATAATCCGACCTATTTTGTGAGGCATGGCCACACATGCATTGCCTGCTTTTGAATTGATTTATTGTTTTTGCGCGTGTGCATTTTTTTTTTAAACAAATTGTTTAAATACGTTGGGAACATGGCGAGAGGGGGAAAGGAGAAAAAGGGTTGAAAAGGGAAAGAGAAGGTTAAGGGTTAATTAATTAATGCATCAAGCAAACGTTATTAAAGGAGAGCTTTGCTGCCAGTGTTCAAAACATTGGCAATTGACTCTGTGAGTGCAAATATTAGAATGTGCTAATCAGCGCTTCCTATGCTTCTAATAGTGTTTCTCTTCTGCACATAAGGCTCTTCTTGTTACATCGCAGGGTATGTTTGAATGGGTTGCCACTGTGCTCAGCAGCCCTCAGAATAAAATCTCCAAGGATTCTCCTTGTAAATCTGAAATTGTTGAATGGCAACCCAAGCCTCTTTGATTTTCCTTGAACCCAACTTTGTCTCATTTTTTATCTTAGCCAATGATGCTTAAAATCTCTGCCAATGTTTTGTTCTTTCTCCGTTTTGAAAGACAATCATTGTATTGCCTACCAAGGGATGAGTTTTCTCTTAATTCAAACTCAGAAGGATAGATTCTACAAAAAATAACTTCAGCAAGGATAAAAGCAGTAGGGAATTAGGAGTTTCTACTACAATGAATAAAGGAACTAATTGGGGCCAGGAACAAAGCCACTAAAGATGGACCAAGGGGGAATATAGAGCTTTCCAAAAATGCTTACTTTCAACGCAATTTAATATAAACTGTCAACAAAACAAGTGGGAAATCTTAAAGATACCCCAAATATGTCAAGAATCTAAATACAGGTAGTCAACCCCTATTTCCATAGCTAATAGTTTAAGATATGCATGTTAAGGATGGGAGATTAAATGATGACAGTAAGGGACAAGGAAAAATATGTTTACAGTACCTTTTTCCTAATCAACTCTACCGAATGTTTCTAGTACCAAAAGCTTTAGCCAGTGTGGGTAATGATGAGGAACAAGGGAAATTATTGTTCATTTTATTTTTATTTTGTTTTATATTTATATATGTCATGCCTTTACTAATTTTACACCACTGTTTGGAGAGCAACAGGCTTGTTGGCCTTGATCTATACCTGTAACTCTCATTATTGGGTTTGATCCACCCTAAATTTGTGTATATTTTGGATAGTTCAGAAAAGCTAGATAGAACTCTTTCCTACTGTATAATGTATCGTGAATTGTATAATGATTTTCTACCCTACTGCTGTTTTAAAACAACATTTAGAAGTAATGAAAATCTTCTCTCTTTAATAAAAATGAGTTACTTTATGCACCAGTTTAATGGATTACATAATCTAACTTGCAATGGTGGTTAGGTTAAGCTACACCAAGCTATTCCTCAGTTTAAACTGTAACTATTTTTCAATATGATCACTGAGTAACAGAAATTACTTATAATTATATCCGTATATCTGTATCTTCATTTTTTTCTGCTTATAAAGCATAGAAAACCAGTGATTTTTTTTAATTTATCAAATAAGGAACTTTTAATGGCTTTGCTTTATTCCAAATTATTGATTACTGTGTATTGACTTCTTCTTTATATTTTATATCTTTTACAATCAATCTAACCATTAGTGCTACTGCTTACTCCACTCTTCTTTGGACATTTTATTTTCCTGGCATTCTGACTTGGCTTCACATTTCTATCTCAATTTGCCAATTTTGTTTCCACAAAACTTCAGCTCTGGAATTGCAATGTGAACTAACATCAAACATGATTGTACCCTTACCTAACTTGGCTTCATCAACATTTCCTGTCCACATTTCGGTGTGTTTCTTTAGAACTTTACACATAATTGTGTTTTGAAGCAGCTACTTCACTCACTTTGCATGGGGCCATAATGACTATGGAGGCCTCATTTGTATGTGAATGGAGATTTTATCAAGCCATCCAAATATAATATGCTTGTACTATATTTGTATTAGTAATTTTAGAACTATGTCTATGTTGTGATAACATGAAAAAAATCACAATGAAGGAGGAGTTAAATGATCAGCCATATACTATTCGAAGTCCATTATAACTCGTAGAATGGATTATTTTCATAACAGATAGCAGTAATCATGGTTTATTCGTAAATATAACCACCATACAAGAAAAATATTTCTTGGTTAATTTCTAAAAAATTAGGAATGAACAAACCTAATCCACAGGACTGTAGAAAAGACAATTTTGACCTAGTCTGACCCACTTTTGTTGACCACCTATATAAAACTATCAAGCCTCCTACAGATACAGGGTAAGCACTCTATAGCCAAGGACAAGGATTTCATGCAGAATATGGGAGCAGAGGAGAAGGGAGGGATTAACTTGAAGTCAAGACATAAATTTGCTTTCACATGGCCTTGTATGTCTAGCTTTCAAAAAACTTTCAGAAATGAACATTAATCACTGGTGTTCCAACCAAACTGGAAAAGTACAGTAAACATTTAATTACCTTTGTTTAACAGACCACTCTATCCTTTCAATAGATCTTGCAATACAATTCTCTGAGCTTGGAACATACATTTTTACCATTTTAGAGTTGCCTTCTATATTTGTGAGTTTGTACTGAATGGGTGGGATTTGAGTGGTTTCGGACTATATTTGCCGCATTATTTTATCTGTCGTTATGATTTTTAATAGGCATTCATTATGTCTACTTAGGCTTTTTTAAAGATTGAACACATGATTCCAAGTGTTGTTTTTTTTTAACAATAAATGCAAACAAGAACCATATGAATTCCTCAAGAGTGGAAAAGAAGTTTGAAAACTCCTCTGTTACCTAGTGGAGCGCCCGGTATGTATAGGGCTTACAGATGAAAATTGGAAGATGAATCTTTTTTTGGTGCTTAAGCAATAAATATATCAACAGGCCTCAGAGTCAAGAGGTGAAACCCCATCTCTAATGCATTTAGATTGATTTGGATATCAGCAGTTCTAGCTAGGTGCAGGGTTAAATCCAGATTAAAAAGCTCTAGAGATAAGAAGCTTCCATCGTATTTTTCTTTAAATTTTTATTCTGCAGGAATGTCTTTGACTATCTAAGCCTCTCTGTTCCATCCCTGTGCCAAGAGAAATATAAATGGAATAGTGATTCACCATTGATTTAGGCTTTAGTTAATTTAAAATGCATTCACTGCAATGGTGGGAGAACTGAAAGAGGAGGGTGCAGATGTTTGATCTACAAGGATCACCTGGAAGGTCAAGCCTTACCTAGAAGGTAAATGGGAAAACACTCACAGGCAAAGAGAGGTTACCTGGGAGGCTTTCCTCATGAATGGTGCCATGTTTAAAAAAGTGAATCAAAAGGAATGCCATGCCAGCTACACAATCCACATTGCTAGCACATATGCTTCCTTTACAGTATCTTCTTAAAAATTCCTAATCTGTTTATCTCAAGAAAAGCCATATGCTACGGAGGGTTCTTACTTTAAGCATAGGATTACACCCCCTGTTGTCTTTTTTTTTTCCCTTTCCCTCCTGCTGCCATTATTTGTAGAATCCCAATTTCAAAATGTCTCTTTTAGAAATAAAACAAAGTCAAAACAAAACAAAAATTGTAATTCAGCTTTGAACAAGACCTGGGAGGCAAACGTTTCCCAAAGCCTGGCTTTCCAATTAGGCACATTATTGAAATAGAAAGGGGCACATTTGTGAATTTTAATTACTGTTTTGTATTTGTAATTACTATTGTCATTGTACTCTAGTGCAGGGGTGTCAGACTCGTGTCGTCAGGGCGTCGTCACGGGACGTATGTGACTTTTCCCCCCCTTCACTAAACCGGGCGTGGGCGTGGCCAGTGTGTGACGCATCCGGCCCGTGGGCTGCGAGTTTGACAGCCCTGCTCTAGTGTAACAATTTAGGTTCTGTTATTAACCTAGGGTTGCTGTCTTTTCCCTTGCTCTTGTTTTGGTCATTGGTGAAGGCTTACTTCTTCAATAAACACTACAGATGCATTAAGGATAACCCTCCCAGCCAAAAGCATAACTGGAACCTCTATGTCCTTTTGAAGTTAAAATATTGATAGGAGTCACATAAACCCCGTACCAAAATCTAAATTTTAGAAGCATATTCTGTACTTACCAAAAGTTGTTCCAGCTTCTGGGCGACTAACCGAAGACACAATGACAAATCCAAAACCTTCATTCTCTCCACGCCGTATTTCCACGTCATAGGGCTGGACCACAGTGCTGACCACGCCACTGCCTCCGCCCCCACCACTGCCAATTCCACTGGTGCTGCCACTGCCTGAACTGACAGTGTTGAGTGAGTTTTGACTCCCCTGCGGAGTGCGTTTCTCCTCAGTCAAAGAAGCTGGTTGGTTGCTGCTGTGATGAGAAGAAGCTGGAGAGGGAACCTCATTCTCTGCTTTGGGGACTGTTTGAGAAAGATGCAATCCCGGATTAACAGCAAGGCCAAGTTTTTAGTAGTATTACAGAAAAATATGAAGCTATACATTAGGTTTCTGCTTTGTATCAACTGATTATAATGGTCAACAATTAAGGAAGATGTAAGACAAAATATCTTGAGAGGTGGGAGAAATCTGCTATTGGGACAACTGTTAGGGAGAATCTTTTTCTACACACGTTTCTATATTCCAAAGTTCATCTGAGGCTTCTGTTTTTTATATCTCTATTCAACAGTGGCACCCATCTCAGGGGACACTAACACTGGAGAAGAATACCCATGATCAGTTTTTGCTCAATGGTACTCAAAGATTAAGAGTACCATTCAAAGATTTAGTGTGCCAAATTATTTTTTCTGTAATAGAATTTAGTATAGTTTGACAAAAAGTTGTATTACTATTTGGAATGTGTAACAATAATTCATTCTTTCTCCTTTATACTACATTTTATTATGTGTGTCCCATTTGTTTTTCATATTTTGAGGACTAACAATCACTAAGAAGATACTCTTAATACAGGCTTCAGTTAAGGAAAGGCATTCTCAGTCCTTCCACTAAGCATGCTTCAGAGAGCCATACGGAAGGCTGGAACTCTTGAATATCTGGAGGTCATTTTCTTGCATAGTTTGCCTTCTACCATAAGGTACCATCAAATCTTCCTTAGGTTAATTTAAGCCCACACACACACACACACACACACACACACACACACACACACACACAGAGTTTTATGCTAGAAATTGAGAATAAATGGCAGGAGTATCAGCAGTGGGTTGTTCCCGGTTCGGCCCACCCGCCCGGGACGCTCCGCCCACCCACCCGAGACGCTTCTGCGCATGCACAGAAGCGTTGTGTGCGAGCGCGTGCACGAACCGTTAGTAAAGGGCTTTAGAACCCACTACTGAGGAGTATGACTATCACATTCATATCAGTGTAATTTTAGAAGCATCTGCCATAAACAGATAGCTGAACTAAATGAATCTGGTCATATCTAACAAGGCAACTTTTATAGGAGAATATTCAGCATGAATCCTGATCACTTCGGTAATTTTGCTGGGTTACATTCAATACCTTCACTGGTGCGACAGTAAATTTTCTTCCAAGTATTGTATTTTTACACAATGATGTATGGTGATGTTATCTAGTTTGGATAGTGAAACGTCTGCAAGAAAACAACCAAGCTCAGAGAGCACTGAAGACCTCTTATTGTATGTTTTTCCTCCAAGTAAAATACAATCCATTCTTCCAAGTATAGAATAGAAATAAAACACCCACACAGTCACATTGAAGCCTACCTGTGTATACCACTTTGCGTCTGATAGTTAAATTGACATGGCCTTGCTTTGCAGCTTGTTGCATAAGTTGGACTACAAGCTGGTGTGATTTTCCAACTACTGGTGTTCCATCCACGCAAATCAATTCATCTCCAGATCTCAGGCGACCATCAGCATCTGCAGCGCCCAAGGGCACAATGTGACCAATGTAAATCTGTGAAAAGGAAGTGAACGTATATGAGAAGAGTTGTCACTTGCTCAAGAAACAAATCAGGATTACCTACGCCCCAAACACCTTTGAAAAGACTGCTCCAAATCAGAGCTCTTATCCTAATGGATTCACACCCCAAATATCCAAAAGGACTGATCTGATTACCTAGATCTAACCCAGGGGTGGTTTTCACTTACCTTCCTTACCGGTTCGCAAATGTGCACCTCTGCACATGCGCAAAGCCTCCCGTGCATGCTCATTACTAACACACGCACCTTTCGCGCATGCGCCCAGCCACAAAAACGTGGCTAAATAGGAAGGCATTACGTCCGGGCGGGTGGGTGGGGCCACCCGTAGTCGGAACTACTGGTTCGCCCGAACCGGTCAGAACTGGCAGAATACCACCTCTGATCTAACCTAGATCTAATATCTGTGAAACACATTCGCAAAAAGGATAATGAAGCAGACTGTAGTAACCAGTTGATTCCACAGGGGGAAAAATATTACTTTCTATTTCAAACAACAAGCAGGACTGATTAATTATTTTTGGTGCGGTTTCATTCAAACCCTCCCCCCCCCAGTTTTAATTGGTATTTTATATTACAGAAATTTCCTATACTGGTATTTTATATTACAGAAATTTCCTATAATATCCGATACAGAATTTCACCACAAACTCACTGTGAGTTCTTGTAGATTTCTCTTAAATGAGACTGTATATGCAGCTTAGAAGAAGTCTTACCTTTAGCTTGATTCAAATCATCAACAGACTAGAATTGATAACATCTGTTCAATGTTCAGCTCAGTAGCTATTATACAACTGCTTCAGGGCTAAGCCAGTTGCTGGTGGAAACTGCCCACTCGTATTTGAGCTGGACCGAAATAAGACCATTTGGAAACATGGCTGGTCACTTTATTTTCTATTGGTTTTTTTTTTTTTTTTTTTTTGCTAGCACAATCAAGTGCCATATCCAAGAGACAATCAAAGGCTATGCTAGCAATATCCATTAGATAAGCAAGGCCATATTTTGCTGAAGATGATCCTAGAAATTAAGATGATGTGAAAAATAAAAAAGCTAATTTCACAGATACTTACTGGTTCCCCAGGCTCATTTCCACCAAGAATCCTAAATCCAAAACCAGTTTCTTTCCTCCAGAGAAATATATCCTGTTCTTGATAATCTGGAACTGTAAGGAAGTAGAAGGAATTCATGATTTATAATTAGCTGAATGTGTGTTTTTTTATCCGAGTATGTTTGAACAAGGGATTACAAAACACAGATATACAATGGCATTGCCCTGTATTTATGGGCAAGGCAAGACAGCAATTTGATTTGCAAGGAATGACATCCATTTCTACAATGAAGGAGATGTAGTTTACAAAATGCATCCTTTGTTATTTATACCATTTTAAAATGGCACAGCTTCTAAGGCCTTCTGGAATATCTTCTCATGGTCAAATTAAATTAAATATACCCTAATGCCATTTGACCTTGAGAGGATGTAAATATGATACCCATCTTCGAAACCTTGCAAAACAAGCCAATGACTTTGATCCAGATTTAATCAGGGCTTAGAGTATATACCCAGTAGTTTCATTGGAACTATTGTAAAACTGAGTTTTGGTTTAGATCCAAGCTCGTATTTTTTAATTTACTTATGTCTTATATTTATAAACCTGTCACATGAATTTCGAAAGTTAATATCAGAAAGTAATGCATTTGTCTATTTTGGAATAAAGCACAAGTAGGACAAAGCAATCAAAGCATTTTCTCTCTGGAACAGTTGTTTATCTGGTTGCCAATCATTGCTTGAGAGTTTTCAAAAAGAGGAATAGCATTCAGCATATATCATACTTCCAAGATACATGTGCCAGAGCTTCAGGGGATGCTGGCCCATAGTCCAGTGCATCCGGTCTTCACCAGCCAAATGGATTGCAAAACCAATATAATCCACTTTTTCTCATACTTGGCAAAAGAGATTTTTGAGGAATCCATTTTTATGACATTGCCTTTCTGGTTCAATGTAAAACTACCCACTCAAGATTTGCACGTGTATGTATGTGCAATTGTAATCCATGCCATAATCAATGCACTATATGCATCTAAAACAAACTTCTTTAAAATCTAAAAGGTGTTAATGTAACCTCTGTCAGTGTTTGGGAAAATTTAAAACTGGATGGGATTTGAACAGAGATACAACCTGAAATATAATCAAATACACAAACCACTAATTTATATGCTAAAGAAAATTTCATATATAAGGAATACAATACAATATCAACATGGAAAATATATTATCATGGATGAACAATTTCAGCAAACACTTGAATCCATGAATTTAGATTCCCTATTTTTGCAATAATTCAAAACTATCTGTTATAGACAGTCTTTAATATGGTCAGGGTATTTTATTTTTCATTTTTCAGTTCTCAGTAAGCCTAAAGCATGGTTTTTATTTCAGATGCCAACTGACTGTCAATTAAGTATTTGCTCTGTGCCGCATTATCAGAATTTGTCGATGCTAGCGTCGGTTATAAATCCCTGATCCTTTTTGGAAATAATGAGTAGATAGTTTTTTTGTCATTAGGCAAATGAGATCCTGTTAGGGAGTATAACTCCATTAGTAGTATAGTACTGTTGATTTTCTTTTCAAGAGAGAGATGAGGAATGGAAAACAAATCAGGAGAAAGAATTTTTGTAATAATTAACATTTGCAAGCCTTTTTAAAAAAATTGCTAGCATCAATTCAGTTGACAGTACTATAAATGGCTGGAGCTACTGGGCACAATCCTTGCAAAATATCTGTTACATTGACTAAGAATATATCTCTTGTATACATCCAGGTTTATATACACAGTAGTCCCCCAGGAGAGATCTCTATTTATCCACTGATCAGACCCAGGTTCAGTACTGAAAAAAGATTAAGTGCACAAAGACTAATTTGCATCAGCCCTCTTGTTAATGGTTGTAGCTTCAATGTCATATTGCAATCATAATGCGAAAGTCATTTTAGAACCGAATATTTCTAGTGTGCCCCAGCCCAAAGAACACACTGCCTGTTTGTGGTGATTTTTCCCTTTTGGGCTGTTGTTCTGGTTTGGGAATTGTTTTCTTTCTTCAGTTTTTCCTCTTCTCATCAGCTAAATAAACATGATTCTGTCATGATGCTTCACTGAAATTTGGCTACAAAAATGATTCAAAATGAAGGCAATGTTTTTTGCTCATTTTGAACTGGCTAGCACTATTACTCTCTCTCTCCGGTTCTTCCCCTGTTCCCAGAAATGGCAAAGTGTGGCATGTGCGTGCATTGCAGAGATTTGCAGCAACCCGACACATTGGCAAGGCTCAGTAACATGATGCAGCAGTAGTAGTAAGTAACAAAATGAATGTATTGAGTAAATGGAATATTAGGTATTCAGGGTGAAGGTTACTTTGTGTTGATAAACATAACACGCTGGATCATTCACAACACAGTCTATGGTCTGTGTTGGCAGATGGCAACCAGGGACAGTAAATTAGGCATAAACCTTATTTTGTCATTTGGGCAAGAAAGGAAACTTCCTGAATTCTCTTCCTGTACTTTAAGATGTACTTTGTTTCTGACCATTACAATGAATCAATTTCTGAAACTTTCCAGGGGATAATATTGTTTGCACTAACATGATCAGAATATATAAAATACAGTATTCCACAGGGAAATTTAATTTTTTAAGACACTGATTGTATATGCTAAATATTATAAAAGTCAGATAAAACCAAGTGTACTAATTTATCAGTCAAGTAATTACTTTTAAATGCATCAAAACAGAAGGCTTCATATGCAGTTAAGAAATGGTGTTTTAAAATTGAAATATTTGAGTGGAGGGAACTAATCCTCACTATTTCTATGAATAGTGAGTTCCAAGATATTTTGAAAATTTTTCTTTGAAAACTTCCTTTGGCTTTTGAAAATTCAGTGAAAAAGAGTCATCTAGATACAGAAATGATCCCAGAGCAAAAGAGCAGTCACAGGTAAAACCAAGTCCCTCTCCTTTCATGGAAGTGTTGAAAGGAAGCCAATGGCATCCAATCAGCTTAAATAAAATGAATTCTGGATTCTCTTTGTTGTGGGTAACATTAAATCAAGCATTGTGGTGACAGTTTGTTCTCCACTGTGGAGAATGACTGAGAGTTTAGGTATTAAATTAGTGCATGAACTAAAGAGTTGGAATACAAAAAAAGCACCTATGCTGTACATTGGTTTTTCTTCTATTTTACATCTATTGATTTCTGTCCATATTTTCCATGCCCTATCATCTTAACCTACCAGTGTTTATTACAATAAAGTGGCTGTAAAGCCTGCATGAATTAGTGCACTGAGCTACAGCTCAACAATTTTCTAAGCATAATGACAGAATAGTGGTATGATAGGGTTGGTCAACAGTTAGCCATCCGAAGGTTATTATCTTACAGCAACTCAATTTAAATGCAAGTCAAATTGCATAAAAAAATGTGAACTTTGCCACTAACTCAAGCTGAAGGCCAACTGTATTCTAAACTAATTGGTCTTGGTTGCTGCCTCTAGTTCAGAAAACCTAAAGATTTCTTCCAATTAGGTCTAGGTGAAACATGTTAAGAGCTAGTCTGATATATGCAAAATAGTTTCTGCAGAACATTTCTGCAGCACTTTCTCACCTATTTTAACCTGTGAACTTTATAATGCTTTCAACCCAAACTAAAGCTTTTTGTTCTATTTTCTCAAATGAAAATATGAACCCTTAAGTTCTACCTGTTACTTGCAGTTCTTGCACTGTTTAGTTAGATAAATTGAATGAGAATAATACTGCTTTTTTCCCCCTTACAGTAGAGCACGGGTGTCAAACTCAATCGCGTCACATGACGTATCACGACGTATTGTGATGTTTTTTATCTTTGCGGAGCTGAGGTGGGTGTGGCCTGCGTATGACGGATCCAGCCCGTAGGCTGACCGTTTGATACCCCTGCAGTAGAGCTATTTTTAAATAGTAAAAGTAGCATGATGACAAATTAAGTTGTTTTCGTCTATCTATAGTGACTGTTCATGGAAACTTATTCCTGAAAATGTGACTTACTATAAGGAAGATGACATTTTCAAGGTTAAGAAGTTTGTTTGCTCTGGTATATTATTTCAGGCTCAGTCACTTATTCCATTTATATTAATGATTCCTTCATTGATTCTTATGCACTCATAATTCCACACAATTATTGTTACCTCACTGATGTTATGAATTTTAATTCTGATGATCTCTGGACAGAGCATTAATAATGGTTTGGGTTTGAAACAATCCAATCAAATATAAAATCTAGTACGTGTGACTGCTTACAATTCAGCAAACACTTCTCAAGCGTCTCAATACATCCTTATTTTCATTACGGTTGACACAGTCTAGCAGTGAATCTCCTTTGACGGGAAAGGAGATAGTAATAAGATAATGGCATCATGAACTACAAATACACATGTGCACAACATAACCAAAAGTGAATCAAAACTCATTTTACACCTTTTGCATCAATTGATCCAAGTACATGGCTAGCCTTAGCATCTGACTGAGTGGTGAGCTAAACAAAATCTAAGTCCCTACTGATAGCAATAGCAATAGCACTTAGACTTATATACCGCTTTACAGTGCTTTACAGCCCTCTCTAAGCGGTTCACAGAGTCAGCATATTGCCCCCAACAATCTGGGTCCTCATTTTACCCACCTCGGAAGGATGGAAGGCTGAGTCAACCTTGAGCCGGTGAGATTTGAACCGCCGAACTGCAGCTAGCAGTCAGCTGAAGTAGCCTGCAGTGCTGCACTCTAACCACTGCGCCACCTCGGCTCATATAGTTTCCATATCTTTGGGAGGCCATTTAATTGGTTATAGTGCTAGCTAGAGGTGGCAATGTAGTCACTGGCTGCTAATCTGGAAGTTGTCATCAAACATGAAGTCTCAACATTATCTGATATTTCCCCTGATGCAATGATAGAAACTGACCGAGTGGCATTTGTTAGAAACAAGCCACATGGTCAAAAAAATGTAAAGGGGATTCCAAATTAAAAAATGTTATTGCCTGTTCCCCCCCAATTAATGTTTATTTTGTTTGTTTTATCAAATGGTAAAACAATGTTTGAAGACTGATAAGCACACTTAAATGCTGATCAGCATAATTATCATTTCAAATTAAAGGACATTTTAAAGGACTAGAAACCGTCCTGGGGTGGGGGGAACCCTCTACCAAGTATTCTACAATGACTAAACTTGTCTTCAGTCTCCCATGATGTAAGGATCAATTTTCACACCAGTGGCTTATCCATACTGACTCGTTATTGCAATCTCTCAATGATTTCATGCAAAAGTTATAAAAAGAGTTCTTAACATGGGATGAGAAGGCATGATAACAGGTGGCTACAGGTAAACCTTTTTAAACAGAGCAGTGCTAATGCTTCACTTTAGCTACAATATTTTTTTCATTATGTTGGTTGACAGTGACACATTAAGGAAAGCATTAGTGACTCTTAGTACATTTCATGCTTCATGCCAAAATCTCCAACCAACCCAGCCACATGAACTCCCCCAAATCACAAACACTACGACATGATGGACAGCAAGACAAGATATAAAATTCTCAACTCAGTCTTACATTCTCCAAAACTCGTGGAATTGATTTCTCTTTCTCTTTCACCCTTGCTCAGTCCAGTTGTAGGCGAAGGTGACATAGCTGTGAATATTAATTTTAACATTTTGCAAAGCTTAATGAAATCCGTTTTTTGCTGTTGGTTCAGTTCAATTTCGCATCTGTTTTCATATCTATCATTGACATCCCCAAAGTTACAGCTCCCGAGGATTACAACAGACCCACCAATTTTAATAGATCTATCTAGAGCTGGAAAATTTGAAATTGGAATAATTGGATCAAAATATAAGATACAAACATGTTCTAACTAGGTTTTAGAAAAAAAGCAGCAAGAAGCATTTCTTGCTTTTGACAACATGAATTCCTACAGGGTTAGAAAACAAAATCTACAGCAAATTACATTTAATGATTTTCAATAAAATATTGATTTATTGCACCCTTTTAAAATGAGAGGTATCCAGAAGCAGGAGGAAGTTGAACAAAACCTTGCCTTGCATTGTTTTAGAACTCCTGCTGCAATAAAACATTTTTCCAACTTTTTTATTATAATGAATACTCATTACTTGTACATGAAGTAATTCTGCCAGCATAGATTTAGATATTAATATACATGTAGGCCCAGCTGATACAGACACAGGTTTTCCAAATTATAAACAAAGCTGTGGTGACATCAATTATATAAACTCCTATGAGAAATTTCAATGAATCTGAAAACCACTGATCAGTTCAAGGACCTATGATCATACTATTAGCACTAGCCTAATAACAGACAGATTCAGGTCCTTACATACTCAATGTGTAATCCTCAATGGAACTACATCTACATAGAGGGAAGTATACAGTGGGGTACTCCAAGGTTCTGTCTTATGCCCAGTACTCTTCAATATCTTCATCAATGATTTAGATGAGGGGATAGAAGAGGAACATCTAATTTGCGGATAACACCAAGCTGGCAGGAATAGCTAACACTCCAGAAGATAGGCTTAAGATACAGAAGGATCTTGACAGACTTGAACATTGGGCACTATCTAACAAAATGAAATTCAATGGTGAAAAAAGTAAGGTTCTACATTTAGGCAAGAAAAACCAAATGCACAGGTATAGTATAAGTAGTATCTGGCTCAATAGTAGCAAATGTGAGAGGAATCTTGGAGTCCTAGTGGACAATCAAATATGAGCCATCATTGTGCTGCAGCTGCCAAAAAAGCCAACACAGTTCTAGGCTGCATTAACAGAGAGATAGAATCAAGATCACATGATACCAGTTTATAATGTCTTGGTAAAGCCACACTTGGAATACTGTTGGGCACTGCAATACACTATTCTATCCAAAGTTTTGAATAAAAAAGTCTGGGTTCAAAATGAATGTGAAAATGAACTCTTTCTGCAGTTTTATCTCTAGGTCTGTAGCAGGCCTGGACAGGATCCTCCACCAAGTAAAGACCACTGCCCATGGCTTAAAGCCTACCAAGCTACGCAGTCCAAATTCCAGGGCAAAATTTGACCTTTCTTTGACAGCTTAAAACTGTCAAAGTATTTCCTCTTGGAGAAATAACGCACCTATTTTGCTCAAAAAATAAAATAAAATCTCAAACCTTTATTTCTTTTCTATTTTTTTTTCTTTTAAACTCAAATGTTGCCTTTGTCCTTTCTAGTTACATTTGCCACACGAAGCTGGGCACTTTTACAAATAGGGTAACACTAACTCTAGGATTTTCAAAAAGGATACAGGCAGTCTTTGACATAAAACCATACATTTAGGTACCATCCAAAGTTGCAACGGGACCAAACAAAGCGACCTTTGACCAGTCTTCACACTTACGAAGTGTGCAAGGAGTCGTAGCATCCCCACACAGTCATGTGATCAAAATCCAGGTGCTTGGCAACCGGCATGTATTTAAAATGGTTGCAGTGTCTCAGGTCACCATTTGTGACCTTCCCAGCCAGCTTTGCTTAATAACCGCATGATTCAGTTGACAAGTAGGGTGATTTCTTCATCAACCGTGCCCCCCCCCTAAAAGGTCACAAAATTGGGAATCGTTTGTTATTAAGAGCCAAGATGGTGCAGTGGTTAGAATGCAGTACTGCAGGCTACTTCTGCTGACTGCCTGCAATTTGGCAGTTCAAATCTCACCAGGCTCAAGGTTGACTCAGCCTTCCATCCTTCTGAGGTCAGTAAAATGAGGACCCAGATTGTTGGGGGCAATATGCTGACACTGTAAACCGCTTAGAGAGGGTGGTAAAGCACTGTGAAGCTGTATATAAGTCTAAGTGCTATTTATTAAGCAAAGTCACTTAAACTCAGCAATGGAAATTCTGGTCCCAATTACGGTCGTAAATCGAGGACTAGCTGTATGTTTAAATGTGGTTGCTTGTTTCCTAGCCATGCAAGGATAAGCACTTCAAACCTTCCCCCAACACAGAAGCCAACACTTTGTTTTAAAGCTGCTTCATCAAAAATGTCCCATTTCTCTTGCTCTCACATTTTTCAAACTTATCTAATTATGGATTAAGGAACTGCTTCATGTGCTTTTCTGTTTATCTGATTTACAAGCCGCACATCTAGTGTGTGACTGCAAATAAAATCCAAATATTAAAAAAAAAAGAATGCAATAGTTGTTAAAGCTCTAAAAAAAAAGGTTTAAACCCTCTTCTGCATTGTTTTAATTAAAGCTTGCTTAAGCCTTTCAAAGGGGTTCATTAACACATCTGCAATTCAGATTAATTCATTTTGTCACTGCTGCTTTGACAGATGGCCCCTACATAGGATACGGCAGCTTTGTAAAGCATGCAGGCAGCACAATAACAGATTGCAGCAATCCTCAAGGAAATTTTAGACTAAAACACCAAAACAAAGAGGAGGGAGAGAAAAAAAGCAACTTCTGCTAAATCTATGTTTTTAAGAAATAGGTTGCCTATTTGGATTCAGGGCACAGCATTTGCTGAATAGGTAAAGGATGGTTCTTGAAAATAACACTATTCTAAATATTAGTTCTTGTCAGTTTTTATTCTGTATTATCTCTCTATCTTCTATCTATCTCTCTATCTCTCTATCTATCGATCCAGCCATCCAGCCACACGCAATACAATGGCAATTGCCTGTTATGTACAAAGGGACATCTGAACTCATATATATATATATATA
>QLTV01001177.1:3791011-3822624 GCA_003457575.1 Thermophis baileyi | reverse complement strand
TTATTATTATTATTATTATTATTATTATTCAATTCTACCATTGAAAAACCTGAAGGACTAGATTAAAGACAGATCATCATGGAGAAAATCTATGTGGTCACTAAGAATCAACATCAACCTGATAACACATAATCGCTCAATCAGGATTAAAATATCTAAGGTTATTCTCTTTCCCTTATAATCTTAGTAATATTCAGTAATATTCTTTATTATGTTGGTTTTTATTGTCAATGTTTCTTCATGCATTATTTGTTAAAATGCAAAATATTTTAAAGTAAAGGATAATCCTGCTCATAGATTTAAATTTCTCAAATAATGTTGTTGTGAAAAGTCACTTTAAATGGCAAATAACAGCAACATTGAAATAACAGTAAAATTAATATTTCAAGGAATTTGAACTTTTCAAAGTTCAAACTTAAAAATTAGAACGTTCTAAGCTAATTTTGATTAACTAACTTACCCCATTTCTTAAAAAAGCCCTAATGTTTTTTTAAAACGTTATTACATTTTAAAGAGCAAATATAATGTTAAAATATGCATGAGATAAAACCTTATGCAAGTGTCAATGGTCATACAATTAACAGCACTTCCACGGGCTGCTTTTGTTCAACCCAGCTGGAACAATATTACTATGAGAAATCCCCTTTCATCCATCCACCAGCCTTTGAGGTACTGATGTGCAAGAAAATACTCTTGCTTTTTTTTTTTAATCTCAGTAGGCATTAATATCCTAAGAGAGAATTTGATTTTGAAAATACTTTCAAAACCCCTTTCTTTCTGGAGAAGCATGGAGTCTGGAGAAGTCGAGTCTGGAGGAAGGAAGGGCCACATTTAGTCATCTAGGAACTGGATAAACCTATGTATGAATATTTTGTCTTTCATTATATACTTTATATATAAAGTATATTTATAGATGACATTGTAAGTCCTCAGAAGCTGCATCCATCCTGACTTCCTCTGCTTCCATTTACATTACATTTCAAGGAAAAACATCCTTTACTTTTTTTATTCTTTTTTTTTTTAATGGGGGAACTGTCAGCATCCAGGGAAGTCTTTGAGTAATGGAAAGTTATAGAGCAGGTAACAACAACCCAACAGCACATTCGCTTCTACCTCCAGCAACAAAGAATCCCCCTTGCCCAATATTAAGGAGTCCAAAATTCCTAAAATGCATGTAACTTGTGTTGTCTAAATATGTAGATGGAGAAGTTGAGAAAAACACACACACACACACACATGGACGGGAGAACAGATTGCAGCTGAAACTGTTGAGTTTATTCTAATTAGTAATTAGCTATTTCTAATAACCTGTTTAGCTAGCAGTATTATAGATAGGTATGGGGGAGGTGGTCTTAGACAAATGTGGTCTAGTGGTTACGGCACCAGGCTAGAACCAGGCGATGCTGAGTTCTACTCCCACTTTACTCATCTTTGGTTGTCGTGAGGAAAATTGGAGGAGGAAGGAGTACTAGATATATTTGCAGGCTTGAGTTATTTATAAAAAAAAATAGCAAAGGTGGGATAAAAATAAATAAATAATAAATGTTACTGCAGGGATGATTGAGGGAGGGAACAGGAGACAAAAACTCCATATAATACTGTGTTTCCCCAAAAATAAGATCCTGTCTTATATTTTTTTGAACCCTGAAATAAGCGCTTGGCCTTATTGCCATGCACTCAAAAGCCGATTGGGCTTATTATCAGGGGATGTCTTATTTTGGGGGAAACAGGGTAGAAGTTGTATGATGAGAATGCAAAAATTTCACAAATCTTTTTAGGCCAAGCTACATGCTTACATTAAATGTGCAACTAATAAGCCCCCAAATTATAGGGGATAGTTTCCCCTTGTAATCTGCATTAGAATTGTACTGGATTTAGAATATCAGAGTTGTGAATTTCCTTAATATCACATAGGATTATATTCCCAGTTTTTCGGTCAACTGCTACCTCCCTTGAGCCATTGTCACCTAAAAATTGTGCAGCCAACCCTGCTACCAGCTTTCTAAGCTAAAAAAAGACAAGACACCCAAGTGAAGGAGGAACAGAAGAAAACCATTTCTTCAAATCTAGAAGGGAATGATAAACCATAAATATACCATGGCATAGCATAAACCATAGCAATTTACACAAACCTCGTAGGGCAGCTTTTCCTTTGCTCGTGTGATTGTTTGGCAACTGGGATTCTTGTCATTGTTTTCTAACAGCATTTCTCGACCCCGGCCACTTGAAGATGTGTGGGCTACAATTCTCAGAGTACCCCAATCATAATGGGGAATTGCTAGCGGGGGAATTATGGAAATTGAAGTCCACACATCTTTAAGTGGCCAAGGTTGAGAAATACTGTTTTATAGGATGAGAAGGGACAAGGCCTGGTCCTGCATCTGCTCTTTTTCTGGCCTAGCGTTAGATAGATCAGGTGGCCTCCCTTGGCTCTGAGGTTCTTCCTAGAAGGTAGGATTTAACCTTGGTCTTCTGATCATCAGAAACCAATGCTTAACTGCTTCAGGGGTGGGTTCCACTTACCTTCCTCACCGGTTCGCATCGCGATGTTTTGCGCGCACGCGCTCCCTCCGCTCGCGCGCGCACGCGCGCGTTCCCTCGGGCAATTTGGCTTCCGCACATGCTCAGTAGCTTCAATCAGCCCGAAACACAGCTGAGGAGCTGATCAGCTGTGCTTCTGGCAGAAGGAATAAAGGTCAGTTTAAACGCAGGGGCGGGCGGGAGGGCCCTTTTTCAAGCGGCAGAACAGGAAAAACCTTCCAAACAGTAAAAGAAATTCACTAAAAATTCCCAAAAAAAGATGGTGGCGCCCACGGACCGGCACCGACCGAACCGGATCCATGACATCACCAGCGGGTCGCTAGCGGTTCGGGCGATCCAGTCCGAACCGGGAGGAACCCACCCCTGAACTGCTTCCTACTCTAAAACAGTTGAACATTTTGAGAGGGAGAGGAGATGCTACTAATACGTTGGGTAGACAAAGGAAGGAGGAACCTCAGATATAGACAGGCTCTATAGTCCAGGGCAATCTATGGGCAGTTAATAAGTTGAACATATTTTTATCCCAGATTTCCAGAATTGAAACACAAAAATAAATTTATTAATGTTTTATGGAAGATGTACTTTTAAGCTCAGAATAGTATTTGTCCTTTTTGGAGGAACTTTGGGTCTAGTTCTTAGCCTGTAGACATCCACCCACATGTAAAAGGCTAATGTACAAGCCCATTGTGCTATTTAGAATTGAATGTATAGAGAAACGTCCTTTGACATTCCCTTAGAACAAATATGAGTAATACAACAGGAACAGCCAAGCAATAAAGAGACTTTGGCATTGTTTTAGCCACAAAGTCTCTACCAACATTTTCCTACCCTTCATGCAATCATTCAACACTGATTTTACTTTAAGTCCATTCAGTTCACTACAGACAATGCAAAATCCCAACTCCACATGATAAATGGTACTTTTTTACGTAGGTAATTTCAAAACTGTTTTATCCCTAAGTCACTCTTAAATGATAATTCATGCTATAAAAGATGCCATTTAAAAAAATATCCATTCTTTAAAATCAAAAGTATATTCATTGACATCTATTTTTAATTTTATTACTTATTATTTATTTACTTTATTTGTATCACGCTCTGTCCCAAGAGTATATTGGCTATCAATCGCATCATAAAATAATCCATCAATAAATGAGGTGGGGGGGGGGGAAGGGAAAAAAAGAAATGCATTAAAATAGGCAGAATAATAAATAAACAAAATCCTTTGGAATCAAATCAACCCTCTATTGAATTTATTTGTGGACTGAATCTATTAATAACTAAAATAAAAGCTGCTTACTGTATTTATTTGTTTTCTGCATTGATGGAACAACACATAATAATAAAGATAAGCATGGCTTGGCAAAAAGTCACTCAGCCATGCACTTGTCTTTTTAAAAAAAAATTTTTTTTTAGGATTACAGCATCTTTGAATTTAAACCTTTGCACTTCAACTAGCCAACTAGGAAATGTTAACCTGACTAATGAAAAACAATGGAATAATTGAACACAGAAGGGCCTGAGGCTCCTACCCAAAGGTTCTTTAAGCATACTACTGTGATGTTCAATTTCAACTAACTCCTTAATTAACCCTTTGCAAGATCAAGGCTTGAGAGCATAAGATTTTGTAGAGATTAGCTACAAACAGGAAAAACTGCCCACTTTTGTCTTTATGAGGAAAGCATTTGGACAATCTACACCAGGGTGTCAAACTCGCGGGCTGCGGGCCGGATGCGTCACACGCGGGCCACGCCCACCCCCGGTTTAGCAAAGGGGGAAAAAAGTCACGATACGTCACGTGACGACGATGTGACGATGCGAGTTTAACACCCTTGATCTACAGAATATATCTCCTTTTAGGAATGGATTTATTTTTAAATGAAAAAGAGAAATAAACAGACATTCCCCCCCCCAAAAAAGTCATAATACTGAAAATATGTGTTCTTCTTTGCTCATCATTAAGCCCTCAATCTACCTCTTGCAAATAAGCAATGCTCCTACAATTACAAATAATTTGCTAATCTTCCTAGTTGTAAAATATTGGTTTCTTTCCTCACCCATTTTCAGCCACAGCCAGCATAGCATCCCTTGCTCACATATCCCATTAATGCAATTAAAGGCAAATTTATTCTTTTCAGTCCAAGCAAACGTCTTCCTGAAGTCAGAAGTTGATAATAACGAATAGACGGTGCTGTCTAAAGCTGCCATTAGCATAATAATATCTCGTGGCATACTCACGTCGGCTTTCATACATGCTCCTGGACTGGGCCCAGATTTTGAATGGATCTGGCTTCTTCTGCCCTGCGTTGTCCGGCTGGTCTGTCGCTGGTGTTTCAGGAACAGGGTATTCGGGAAGCACCTGAGTGCTGTGAATCGGTGAAGCCGTGTGGGTGCTGTGGTGGCTGGAGACGCTGTGCTGGGAGCTGTTTTGGCTGTCTTTCCGTTCAAGTGGTTGCTGTCCAGGAAGAGAGCCAGAAAAGAAGGAAGAGTAGGGATGGGATGGGGAATCCCAAGAAGGTTAATGATCTGCAAGCAAGCAATTTCCTTTAGCCTTTTCCCCCCTCTAGCTTCAGCACTTCTGCAAGTTCCTAAATAAATATATAAGGGCACTTTGGGGCTTTGGCAATTTCCATTTTTTTTTTTGCTGAGCGCAGGAAAATTCACCCAATGATAGATAGACAGAATGATGGAGGAAGAGAAAGTCATCCATCACGAACCACACTGGCATCCCTCCGATACTACACAGACACATCCCCAATCAAGGATTCTGTATGGATTAGGAACTCAAAAGAGTTGTCTTCTGCTGAGGACAGCATTTCAAATCCAGGAATAGGAACAAGGAATGGATCATATCAGATAGGTTCAAACAGTTTCTCTTTGGTACGTACAATGACTCAGTGGCTCTCTCTCACTCTCCCCTAAATACTATACACAGCACAACCAGACACACAAAGTTTCTCTTGCCATCATAACAAAGTCGAGACTTGTACTCAAACATAGCTTTTTTTTCTCAGATAAGAAAAACGGCTACCAGAAATTAAATTTGAAGGGTGCAATGTTTCTTGTTCTAGATTCTTAATCTGCTTTTCGTCAGGAAAACCCCTGAATCAACACATATAAGAGACAGAATCAGGGACAACACACCTATGTTCCCCTCGAAGGTTAGATACCTAAAATCAAAGTTGCTCTGAATTCTTACATTGGTACAAAAGCAGAATTCTTTGCCAACTGAAATCCATTAGTCTCTAATAAGAAATGTAAAGTGTCATATCCTGAATTCTCTTTCAATTCTGATATCTTACAATAGATTGTTAAACACGGGACAAAAAAAAAAAATCCAGTGTGGGAATTAGATCGGCCATCTATAATTTATTACAACGTCTAGGTTCAGTGAAATGAAATTTACAGAAGAGATTCTCATTCTATATAAATGATAATGCCAAAACAATATGAGCATAAATGACATCAACTTCAGGGGAACAAAGCAGTGTGTGCAACTACGCAGATTCTATTTATCTCCCATACATCAGCAGTCATGACAGCTCAAAATCAATATACATTACAATAACCCAGACCTGGAATAATGTTCTGTTTCCACTGTATGTAAGAATATTCAGACGCATCACAAATATGAAACAAATCTCAAAATAATGCTTGAAACCAAATCAAACCAAATTTCCAAACTCTGAAAATCATTATCCTCTTATTTGAAGTATCTATGATAGCTAGAATATTAGGATTATTTTCTACATCATGTTTTAAGATACTTGTGGGATAGAAAGCATGTTGTTGAGTAAGGACACTTTCTTTAAGTCCAATACATTTGGGCAACACAAATAACATTAAAAGAGATAAGACAATGGTTTTCAAAGAAGCTTGTCTGCTCATGCTAATCTTTTCACTGAAAGTACCAGAGAACTCCAAATGACAGTCTAGAAACACTGAATTAATCTATCAATGCCAATTATTTTCATATGCTTCAAAGCACAATTTTATAACATCATCACTAACATGAAATATAAAAGAAAACAGACAGAACAACTAAATTGTAGCTCTTACATCTTAGTACAAAAATATCTTTATAAAGCAAGGGCTTGGCCAAAACACATTGAAACAACATGTCAGAGACTATGCTGAAAAACATCTCTTTTAGCATGCTTCTTTGGTGGAAAAACTGCAATGGTATCTTCCACTAATCCCATCTATATCAACTTCAGCTTTCTGGTGGAAGCTGCAGGCAGATACTCTTTCTCCCTACCATCCCTTTTCCCCAAACTCTGACTTATGACTGTTGTGGTCCGCCAGCGGCCTGCGGAGCTGGCAGCAGAGTCGGACAGCGAGGAGGCTGGGGAGGAACATGGGCCAGGCCTGGAGTCTGGAGAAGGCTCGGTGTCAGAAGCAGAGATCCAGCCTGGGCCATCTGGGAGGTCTGTGCTGACTCCAGAGCCTTCAGAGGCTGACATGAGCGAGGCAGAGGAACAGGGGGAGACTGTTCCCAATGCGTGCATGCGCAGAGGTGCCAGAAGGCAAGAAGAATTAAGGAAGAAAAGGACTACTCGGGGGGAAGGCTTGGAGATGATTGGCCCCTCCCATAGGATATAAAAGTGGAGCAAACGGATGTGCTCGTTGCAGGAAGCAACTTGTGTCAGGCCGAAGCCATATTTTATTAGAGACTTTGGCCTGCCACACTTTACGCTTGAGAATGTATTCTTGCTGTGGGAATTTGGGAGGGGCTGTTGTATGAGGGATGCAGACATGTAGCCATAACAAATTCCTTTAGATTCTCAAGGTCATCCTTTGTCCAGCACCTGCCCGGAAGCTGAGGGGAGTAACTGACACGTTGGCAGAAGGTGACTGGCTAACATCATGAACTTGTGGGTGTGGGGACAAAGGGCTTGATCTTTCAACTGGGTGGAGAAACCCTGGTAGTGTCAGATTCGGGTTTCTCACAGCTGTACCAGCATGGCTCTGTTAATAAATTGGAACTTTGAGGAATGCTTTGCCTCGGACTCTGATTTTATTTTGGATGCTATTTGGAACCCTGACAACTTGGTTCAATTCTGGTCGGTGTAACTCAGCAGCTCCATTCTGACTCGGTGCTCTGTTTGGCCTTGCAAAGCTACTTGCCAATTAGGTCTTTGGCAGCGTGTCAAGAGAGATAAAGGTTGGTGCTTATCAGCCTTCTTCCGAAAGACTGTGGCAGACTTCTGTCAGACTAATTAACATTGTTTGGGACTTATTATGGCTGTGAATGAACATAATTTACAGCCGTTGAAATAAAAAGAGGTTTTTTGGGACTATGTTTATGTATTATGATTTATCAGGAAGCCTAGGTCAGAACAATGACACCATGTTGTAGACAAACCTGATTGGCTACTTGCTTTTCTAAACTGATTGACAGCAAGAAAATACTGCTAGAGTTCCAAACTGTTACATCTCTAAGGTAGAATTTCTACCGCAGTGTGTGTCCTTGCTGATTAGGATCATGTTTCCAACTGAGGAAGAAGACTATAATACAATTATGAAAAATTATGCCAGCGAGAACCTGCCAAAAAGAATAGGGAATGTGAGCAAGCAGGAGAAAATGTAATTATGGAGTTGGATACTACAATCTGGAGCTACCTAAGCTCACTTCATTGTCAAAAATATTCAGTGCTCCAAAAAGCTTTGTCTGAAATATGTAGCATATTTAAAAGAAAAGTTTTAGAAGCGCTTTTCGGTAGCATTTCATAAATAATATATTCATTAATTATTGTAACAACATTTTTATATCACTGACTCCCCTGGCAGTTGATTTAAAAAAAAACCCCTGATATAAACCCATAGAAACAATGCTAAAAAAAGACATCATCCCAACATCAAAACAGTGACATCTATTACTACAGATAGTTCTTGATTTATGACCATAACGGGGACCATTATTTCTGTGGTTAAGGAAGGCAGTTGTTAAGTGAGTCACAACCAATTTTTCAACCTTTTTTTAAACACGCTTGTTAAGTGAATCACTGCAGTTAAGTGAATCATGCAGTCATTAAGTGAATCATGCAGTCATTAAGTGAATCCAGCTTCCCTCCATTGATTTTTGCTTGCCAGAAGCTGGCTGGGAAGGCTGTGAATGGTGATCACATGACCCTGGGATGTTGCAACCATCATAAATATATGCCAGTTGCCAAGTGTCCAACTTTTGAGCACATGACAGTGGGGATGCTGCAACAGTCATTCAGTGGGAAGTCTGGTCATAAGTCACTTTTTTCAGTGCCATTATAACTTCGAACTCTCAGTAAACAAATGGTTGTAAGTTAAGGACTACCTGTACTCAACTTTCATCCATTCATTTTCTTAAAAGCTACCTGATTTGAAGGATTCTGGGTGGCTCACCATACACCAGACAACATAGAAATAATATAATAGGAAACAACTACAACCAAACTAGAACCGGAGGGGGGAACAGAACAAGATGGCAAATTCAGCAGACATCCCAAAACATCCCGCTGCAAAGGCGTGCAGAAGAGGTGAGTGTTCACCACTCTCTGAACGACTGTTAAGGAGGCTCCATTTAGTTCCTCAGCAGTACATTATTCTAGGGAGGAATAGGCCAACTTGCTGTGGCCAACTCACCATGGCCAACTCGCTGCAGCCAACTCATCATGGCCAACATGCTGCAGGACAACTTGTCATAGCCAACCCGCCACGGGACAACTTGCTGCGGGACAATTTAACAATTCTATTTGATTATTTGAAATAAATAAAAATTATTTTATTTTCTGCCATTCACATTTCATTCTGTCCCTCCTTTTGCATCCTTTTTTAATGATTCTATTCCACCATTTCTTTGATATTAGTGTAACACTTATCCCTCAGTGAGTTGTCCCATGATGAGTTGGCCATGGCAAGTTGGCTATGGCGAGTTAAGCATGGTGAGCTGGCCGTGGCAAGTTGGCCATGGCGAATTGTCGTAAACCTATTCTAGGGAGTGGGGCCTAACATAAGAAGCAGGGTACTCATGCCCCCTCCCTTAGAACTCTTAGCATCCCAGTTTGGGATGAACACACTGGATGAGTCAGATCTATCTGAAGCACACGGTCCTGCAAATACCTATGGCCTTATAGGTTAAAGCAAGCACTTGAAATTGTACTCAGAAGCCTACTGGAAGCAAACATAGCACTTTCAAAACCAATGTTAGGTAGCACTGGTGCCTCTCACCCATGACTAGGCAGGCTGCTGCATTCTGTCCAATTGCTCCTTCTAAGTAGTCTTCAAAGGCAGCCCCATGTAGAGTACTGCAGTATAAAATTTGAGAGATGATGAAGGCATGGGTAACCACTGCCAGGTCATTCTGCTCCATGCATCCTGTTGCAGCACAGCGAAGTCTCCCTTCCCATGGATTCCACACACCTATTAGTAGCTGTGAGTTCTGAAAGCAGCCACATCCATTCAGGGGGGAGCAGAACCATGGAAAACCAATCCTTTTCCCTCCCAGCTCTACACATGATATGCAAACACACCACCAATGGTCAGTAATGTTGAAGGCCATTCAAGAGGTCAAATATAGGTAAATGTAAGTAGTAGCCATGCACTTCCCTCTACCAGGCTCAACACAGACCATCCATCAGAGCAACCAATGTGGTCCAGACCATCTGTTGTCTCTAGAACAGTCTGGAGTTGGAACCTCATCATTGCCTCAATAATTTGCCCTAAGAAGAGGAGACTGAAGCAGGCAGCACATAACAAGATTTGCCACATGCAGGAAGATGGCATATAATGCCCCCTTCAAAGGTAGAACATAAGATGAGTGAGTTGACATAAGATCTAACCTTCTGCCCCACCTCCAATACCTCTGGGAGGGTACCTGAGGTAGAGCAAGAATCAATCCTAGAGCTCAAGGATTGAGTTTGCAGAACTCAAACCACAAATCACCCTGTCCATTTTCTCAGAGTTCACAAACCTAAATGAATCCTAGGTTAAACTGCTAGGTTCTACCCAAGTCATTGTTGATTCTCTCCACGTGGAGTGGGCAGAACAAACAGGAGTGATTTTATGTGTGGCAATATTTGCCACATCTCATTACAACCTTCAGTAACAGCTTCCTGTTTTCTATACACGAAGAGGACATGGATCACACTAAAAATTGCTGAAGGGACACCACCTACAGTGAGAATGAGAAGAAAGGCCACTGCCCCCTGTATCACTATGGTGGATAGTCAATCATGCCCTTATCCATATATGACCACAATTTAAAGTAGTAAAAGTTCTTTTAACCAAGAAAATAAATGGAAAATGGAAAATAAATGTCTAAGGAGATTCTCAGTTATCCAGGTCATGGTTGCACACCCATTTCCATTACTCAGGGGACACTGAGGACACAGATAAACCTCCAAGTGGCCTCAATGACTCTAAAAGAATGCAAATAACCAGTTATCTGCAAGGAGTATAAATCCTTCCATTCCCCACCATCCAGTCAGAGCTGAAGAAGCTTCTTGGATGAGAAATGAAAGGTCTTTAAAGAAAAACAAGAAAGTCCAGTTGCCTCTTGAAAAAGCATCTTTGGGACAATTGGAAAATAGTAAAGTTAACTCCCAGATAGCCAAACACAACAAAGTTATAGAGGTGTACGGTTTTTTTTTTAATATAATAAAGGTAGGATTTCATTCTGTAACAGCTATTTTATGTTGAACTCTTACACTAATTACGTTATAAGACCTAAAATATGACAATATCTATTAGTAACGGCTATGGCATGATAGCAACCCAGGCTTTGTAGCGATGAGTAAAATCTAAGAAATACAGATGAGCATAGAAAATAAAGCAACTCTTAATATTGCTTTATATGACTGAAAGTGCTATTTTGTTTTAAATGAATACGTGTGTGTTTCTTGAGGAGGTGTGGTAATTGCAAAAGCAAAAATTGCTTTGCGGCTTTATTGACACCTTGTAGAAGCTTTTTGTCCCATCAGTGACATTTTTCTAAAATGATATACTTCCAACAGACTTTAAAAAAAATTAACTTCAAGTGACATTTTGAATAACATTAGCTAGCTCTCCTTTCTCAAGTACTACATTTTCTGTTGCTTAAATGTGGCCAATTTTCTCCTTATCAGGTATGACTAATTCACGCCTGGTTTTTTTTTTTTAAAAAAAATACATATACTGTGAAAACAACCTTTGGATGTAGACAATTGCTTTTTCTTCAAGTACAACAGCATAAAACATTTTAGCTGCCCTTTTGAGTGTTCCCACTTAAGTATGCCTACAGGAATTAAGGCATGGGAGGGAAATCCATTCCATAAGGTGGTTGCCAAATTTAAAACTGGAAAAGCAAAAGAGAAGCAAAATAGCAAACTATAGGAACTAAACCATTGCTTAATCAACTTAGCATTCTAAGCCTTTACTCACTACTTTGCTTTTCTTCTGTCCATTCCAATACATAGTAAGAAAGCTAGAGAGAGGGAGAAAGAGAGAAAGAGAAAGAGAGAAAGAGAAAGTGAGAGAGATTGAGATTGTCAGAGTGGGTGAAAGGTTAAGGCATTATATTTGGACTGAAGAAACCCATTTAATGGCAATTCACTCAATGACTTTGTCCCTGCCTTTCTTCTCTCTTAGCCCCAATTATCTCACAAGCTTGTTGTGTCATAAAATGTAGGGGAAGTACATTTTATGGCATGACATCTTAAGATTTCAGAGAAAGGTGGATAGAACTGTGACAAACCCAACCACTCAACCAGTCACCCAATCAAATTTATTTTTAGAAGAAGGTAGTAATGCAAGAGAGACAATTGCCAATAGCACTTTGCTTTTTTTCTCAGAGGCACCTGGAGATAGAAAGAAAAAAAAAAGCACCAACAACATATGCTACCACTATGGCTGGGGCAGAATCAAATATCAAGCAGGACAATCCGTGGAAAATAGAGAATTGGTCCCACCTGCTCTGACCAGCTTATAGAGAAGACAAATTTAAGAAGTAATAAAAATAATATTGTTTCACATTATCTAACAATAGTTTTAGCATAGATTTAGGATCCTTGAAAACTCTTCAAGATCAGAAGCATTTCTCATGTTCCCTTGTTTAACTGAATGATATGAAGCATGGTTGTCAAACTCGCCATGTCATGTTGCGGTCACATGAGGTTCCCATTCGTGGAGCTGGGGTGGGCGTGGCCTGAGTGTGATGCATCTGGCCCGCAGGCTGCCAGTTTTACACCCCTGATAAAGACTCAAACTGGGTTTCCAGATCACACCTTACTTAACTACTGAGTAAGTCAGAACTGGTTGGATTTATACAACATTTGATGAAAAATCAAACAAACCGCATTATGCTTTGGCATGATGAATGAACTCTAACTCAAAAAGTAAAAACTCTAACGAAGTAAAAATATTTGGTAACTTCTTTAGAATCTTTCTATGTTAGAAATCTAGTATCAATGTAAAAATATCCATATGCATATTTAAACTGCTTAAAGTAGGGAGTTTATTTAATTAGTTAATTTATATGACTGCCCACTTACAAAAAGTGACTGAGAGGTTAAAACTTCTCCAAAGAATAGTAGAAATAAAAAAAGAACATACTGCATATGAGACAAAATCATTCAAAACCAACAATGCCCTAAAAACAATTGTAGGAAGCTTCGATTCAGAGATTTGATGAGAGCAATTTGACTGAAATCATCCGTCAAATTGAATCTTTGAACCAAATCAATGAGTTAAATCAAGTATAGGTGCCTTCAAATCAATTCGATGAACTTTTGCACATACACAAATGACCCTTTTTTCCAAAACTACAAATCCAAATCAAAGGGAAACACAAACGCATAGGAAAACACACACACTTCAAGCAAATTGATTTGAATTGCAAATCTGAATTGGATCAGGGCTGATTTGTATACCCTATTAGAGAAACTTTTTAAAAAAAGTCTACTTCTCCTTCACTTTCAAAAATGTCTTGGGAATTTCAGGACTCAAATTTTATTTAATAAACAGAAAGTTTAGAGGGCATAAGTAGAGAAACAGAATAATTATATGTGAAAATGACAAATGCGGCCATGACTATTATTATAATATATTGTCACAGCCATAACAATTTGTTGTCATAAGATCCAGCATGTTTATAGAAAAAGGGGACCAATATAGGCATGGGAAAATGAAAATATATGGTCAAAATGTAAAAATAAAGATATCATGTATGAACTCCATTGTAATTTTGAGCTTTAAATATACAATGGAGTAATGTAAAATGCACACCAAATACTGAGATTTTAAATAAGTCTTCTATCTTATTCTTACTGACACAAAACGAATCTTATTTACAGTATTTCCATGTCTGGGATAGAAAGAATATTATCTCTTATCCACTAATGAAAAATTGTTTCCCAATTGTGATTTATGGATTTTTTTCCCCCTTTATGTTCCTTGTTTAAGAAATCCTTACATCATGTAGTGCTTCTAAAACATATACTTACTTACTCATTTTATTTATTTATCCATCAATCAAATTTATATAGCTGCCCATCACACAAAAACTGACTCTGTGTACAACCATTACTTACAACAATAAATATATAAAGTCATTATTAAAATGTAAAAACCACAAAGCACCCAAAAGAATGAATGCATGAAGGCAGAATTTTGAAATTACCCATAAATGATCCCAACCTTGTCTTCTCAGTTCACCTATGGGCTTTGCTTACTAAGTAGTAGTAACATGGTCCAGTGAGCAAAAAGCTACTGAACCAAGTCAGGGCAATAAACAGAATGCACAAGTGGGAGGAGCCTATGCACCACCATTTTCCTCTAGCCAAAATTGTTCTCAGGACTCATACTTCACTTTCTGCTTTAAGAGTTGCACTGTTTAAGTATTCCAATGCTAGGCAGCTGCCAGATTTCTTTGCCTATTGCTTTCTCTTTGAAATAATGGAGGCTACCTTGAGGTCTCAAGCCATTGACAACTGTCTACCACAGAGAGCATAGAAGAATGCAAAGAGATGCTGTGACTCTAGCATGAAGAGAGGGAATGCCATCTTCAAATGTTTATTTGGAAATACACTGTTTTATTTTGGTGTTATGCAAGTGCACAGAATTGATTGTGTGACAAAAGCATATCCCTGCTATGGAATATTCTGGTGTCTTCCCAACATTTTCTTGATTTTGCCCAGGATGCATCGTTCTGGAAGTCATTCATTGATTTCCAGTAGTAAATGGGAAACCGGAGTAAAATTCTTTGACTGGAACACAAAGTTTTACAGTGTTGCTATTCAATTACTATCATAAGCAAGTTTTGTTTTACATATTTTGAGTGCCAGCCATTTTAACTGAAAAACTGCAGCCAAATCTCTAATGACTGTGGTATATGTAAACTGAAACCAATCTCCAGGTCTACAATTAGCCTTAAGGATTTGATAAAACGATCCAGGAAAGAATGCACAATAATAATAAATGTGCTACTCTTTATGATAAATGACTTTTTACTCTTAAGGCTAAAAAAGAACTTGCTTGATATTTTGATACCCTGTCCTATGCTGCTAGTCACAAAAGCTCTGTCAAGCTAAGTAGAAAAAAAGACTAAAAGGATAATGTATACCTAAACTAAAAAATGAGATTTAAATGAAGGTCACATGGTATATGTTATACGAGCAAGAGGTAGACTATATTGGGCTTGGTGACAAGATAACCTCCTTCCAAGCTAATTTCTGTTGCCTATAAAAATCTAGACATATCTTTAATAGTGGGCAGCAGTCTTCCTGAAATACTACTTTTTTTGTCCCAAAATGATGCAATGTCTTACTATAGTCCATGGTTCAATCCTACTTTTTCCTTAGCGTCAGTACTTTGGTGCTTTCATTCCAAATGGAAATGCCATACAATTCTATTTGCCGGAATGGCAGCGGTGATTTTGGCTCTGGTCACATTTATTTATCTGGAACTCAAAGAAAGGCAGACGAATGCATCAGCCTCATTTAGTTATCTGGCAAATTACATTGGCTCGTTAGTCCTATGTAGGCTTTCCAGGGTAACTCTTATAATGAAAAAAAAATGTGAAAAAATATTTATATAACATACTCAAAAATATCTACAGAAAGATTTGGTCCATGCCATGAAGATGGAAATTATTAGATGTTTTGCTTCTCCACTGGTACTGGTCTGTGTTCTAAAAAATCCTGCATACAATCGAAGGCAAAGTGAAATTGATTTTGCGATTTCATTTCATATAAAAGGTACAGTATCTCATTAATAAATGGGAAGAAGTCTTCAAAAAGAATGGTGTCCTTGAGAAAAAGAGTGGACGTGTATTCGTCTCCTTCCTTCATGCCAACCAACCAACACTATTTTTTAAGTTCAAAAAACCTGGAAGGCATCCATAGAATGTTAAAGACTACAATATTCATTTGTAGTTAGAGTGCTTTTTTTTATCATTGATTTTATGATGGAGATGAACTTAACTCTTTATTCACATGCTTCTACCAAGTGGTAGAAGACTACTCCAAATCAGTTACAGCAGCAGATTCAGAGCAGTAAAAAGAGAATTGAGGGACCAGGACTTCTGTGGGAACTTCCATTTTCCATGTAACTTTTCTTTCGACTTGCCTTATGATCTTTCCACTAGTAACAACTGATAGATACTGTACATCCTTCTCTACTGATCCTTGTCATAGGACTGGAAGTAATATTATCAACGTTTATCTGATTCACCTGGCAAAATTACTTGCCCTTGCTCATTCTACATATGCAGTTGTATCATGTAGCATTACCACTTGTCATCTGAAAATGACTAAGTTGATAATTTCCATAGCAGTTACAGAGATCCCCTTTTTGTCATAGTGACGTAAGGTATCTTCATTCCACTTAGTAAGCAACGTTAATTTTTCCTCTATTTTTATATGATGGTTAAGCATGGATGTGGATATTTGAACGTGGAGCATCTGATAGTGAGCTGCAGCTCATGAAAGCTTATGCCTTTTAATGAACTTGGTCAGTTGGAAAATGTGCTACCAAACTCCTGATTTTTTTTGCCACTGCAAATTTACACAACTTTCCTCCTACAATGACACCTTTTTGTATTTATGAAAAGCTAAGTCCATTTGTTTTTCCACAAGCAGATGCATTCAGTTTTATTTAGATGACAACTCCCATCATATTCCCATCATACTCATGAAGCAATGTAATATTGTGACCAAGCTTGAACAATCCTCAGGAAAATCACTCCTACTATCAATCTCACCAGGTAGACCAGACCATGAAATCAACTCCACAGGAAAGCAAAAACTACTTTCCTCGAGACTGGCTAATAAAATCTTACAAGTTTGATTTTGCCGTACCTCCTCCTCATGGGTTCAGTGAATTGGGGAGTGCCTGAACCACTTCTAATTGTTAATTGTGGAGTTTAAAAAATGTTCCAGTCCCTTTTGCCTAAATTTTTCTGTCAAGGTCATCTTCCTTACTCTTTAAACTTACCAACAGGTTTGGATATCCCAGAATCATAGAGAGTAGTGGCCATTTAGGCCACTGAAGCCAACTCCCTACTCAGTGCTGGAAACCAAGCTAAAACATTGAAGTCATCAAGAACTGAAGAAGCTTCTTGCATGAGAAGCGAAACGTTTTCAAGGAAAAAAAAAACTAAGAAAGTCCCGTTGTCTTGTGGAAAAGCAGCTTTGGGACAACCATGACCTGGATGATGGAGAATCTCCAATAGACGTTCATCCAGTGAAGGGAAGTTCACCACCTCTCCGAGCAATAAATTCCACAATCAAATTGCTCTTACTGTTAGGAACCTCAACTGCAATCTGCCTTCTTGCAGCTTGAATTCCATGCCTAACCACCTGGGATGACAGAGAAGGGATTCTGATCTTCTCTGTCCTCAGGTCTTTGAAGAGTGCTCCTGCTCGATCTTCCCTTCTCAAGTCTTAAGTATTTCTAGGTCCTTCAGTCTCTCTTCATAGAACTTAGATTCTGGTCCCTTGATCATACTCCTTGTCATTCTCTGAGCACGATACTCAGGGTGGGATGAGTATCGTGCAGAATATAACCGATGCAGAATATAACGTTAACATCATGATGTCTGTTTGGAGTTGTTATCCCCATAGCACAACTGATTGAGAAAGCAAAGGTTTGCTAAGGTGTGTTTTTAAATTTAATTCAAACAGCCGAGGAAAAGGGTGGCCATGAGGGGAAGCTGCACATTGCTCACAGAACAACAGCTAATCTATTATTGATCAAGAAATAATTAGTGTTTAAGGGACTCTTGGAAACAAAACTAGGAAGGTGGAAGGGGAAAAGAAACACAACTGCCAGACTATGTTAGTAGCCGCTGGGGACTTCAAGGGCAAAGGGGTTCTGTCATCCTGCAAAGCTGTCAACAAGTAGATTTCATCCAATAACAGCAACCACTGGATAATATTATACAGCATTTTCATGGATTGGATTCAGAAAAATCCCATGTGGGGTGGGGGAGAAGGGTGGATCATTACATGTCTAGAGAAAACCGCTTCAAGCATTAGCAATATGGATTCCCAGAGCATATACTTTTAATTCCCCCCCCATACTTTAAAACATCCCTGTTACAATATTGTGATTGATTTTATCTCTAGTGACATCAAGAAAAATCTCCTGAGATCTCATGTTTCTGCTTCTTGCTACCAGCAAAATGATACCTTCAGATAAAGCCGTTTTGTTATGTTATTAAAACATAAACACAAAGCACACACACACACACAAATCAGCATTATATTACTGAACTACTGCCCCATTTGGAAGCTCTTTTTTTTTAAATGAAATTATATTTTCTAAAGAATTTCCCCTCTTCTGAAGGAAATGAAAAAAAGGAGGCGTGGCATGTGCTCTCAGCAATGCAACATTCCAAGACTCCCCATTCCCCCCCCTTTATGTAAAGAATTGACTCTTGAGACAGATGGAAAGGGGGATGAATGAAAAGAAGGAGCAGCTCTAGAATGACAGCTGTTTGTAAACAATCTCTTTGTTCACTCGGCAGAATGATCCAAATCCTCTCTAAATGGATCTCAAATTCCATACAGAAGATTTTGAAGCTCCTTACGAATTTCTTGAGCCACTCACCAGGCAGGCACCTGGCACAGCCTCTCAATTAGTAGAGGAGGTGTTCTGGAACTTAAGTGAAGGGAGAAGACTCTCGCACCAAAGTTTTGGATCCATTCATCAGATTTTACTTAATTCCAGGGATAGGGAGAAACGGGAGGGGAAGCAGGAAGGGCTACCGTTTCTGCTTGCCTGCCCATTCCCCTCCCACATTTTGCATACCTGCTTCCATTTTAACCAAAGGCTAAATCCTTTGCTGACAGTGACACAAAATTAAACCCAGAGTATGTGGGATTTGAGACTAAGTACAAATTGTGCTTGTCTGTCAGTCTCACCCATGTTAAAGCAAGCCTGATCGTAGTAGAGGCCTGGGGACGCGTGTGACTTTAATCAGCCCAGGCTTAAGCCAGGAGAAACCACATTCGTTATATCAGGGTTTGCCTTTCACCGAGCAAAGTTGCACTGAGACTAGCAAGGGATTTCGGCACATCTCCCACAATGTCACACAAAGATGGGGTCTCATCCTAAGAAGCCCTAGAAGAACCGGCTGCAAAGTTTGGCAGAATCTCTTGTGACTGCAATCTTCTACTTCTCTGCCATCCAGAGACTGAATGGCTGGAGATCATCCCTGTCTGCTTCCTTACCCATCATCCAACACATGAGAAAACTTTCCTCCCGCAGAAGCTAACTCCCTAGAAAGCCAAGGTAATTTACATTATTCCTCTGGGTCTGCATGTGTAGGTCTGCAACATCACCCGTTTTAATTACACTTCTCTGCAATCACCTCCACGCTATTAGCTAACACGTCAACCAGGGAACTGCTCTGCAAAGAAACGAGATTAGCAAGGACAATAAAATATTGATCCCTCCCTTCTTTCTCTTCTTGACCAAAAAAAAAAAAAACGGCAAAAGAGAAGGAAAATCCAACCTGCAGCATACCGAATGCTGCTAAATCCAAGCGAGAACAATAAAGGATGATTTCCCTACCCAAAGAAAACTGCTTCACACAGGCAAAATGCCGGGGCAGCTCATTGCAGCTACGGGGGAAACAACAAGGATACCTTTTTTTGTATTGATATAAAGGGATTTTTCTCTCTGGTAATACTGTTAGGCAGCCACCCCCAAGATTTCCCCCCTCAATGCATTATTCATAATATATAGCACATTAAAAAAAGCTCAAAACCATTGTAGTCACTGATAGGGAGTACTATCTTTAGAGGGGGACGAACCTTCAACACCGGGAAAGAAAGAAAGAAAGAAAGAAAGAAAGAAAGAAAGAAAGAAAGAAAGAAAGAAAGAAAGAAAGAAAGAAAGAAAGAACATTTCAAGCTTAAATTAAATGCCTAGGTAGCCCAATATTAAAAGAAGAAATATGTAAGTTACTAAACTGATTTCAAGGCAAGCCTTCCCTCCCACCAATTTCATTAACCACTTTCTGCCCTGCCTTCCCCACCCCCTTTCAGCAAAAGCCATGCCAAGCAATTAGTGCAGCAATAAAATGGTTATCGGGCAACTTTCAAAGGGACTGGCTAAGGTGGGGTGGGGTGGGGGCAGATAAGGATCGTGAGCCGGCTGCATAGATCTAGCTTCCCACCTTATTTTTATCTGTATTTCAAGAAACGCCCACCCACGCCCCAGACGAAAATAATCAAACAGGTTTAGTAGCTGAAAAGTGCTTACCGACTTTGGGCTCTTCTTGGGGGCTGGCAATCCTGAAAAAGATGGCAACAAGGAGAAAAAGAGAGGATTAGCATATAGATCTTTACCTTCCTGAAGGAAAAACAAAAAAAAACACCCCAAGCCTTAGGTGTATCATCCGAACATAGCCATCTGCAGAGTTATGTCAGATGTTGCTGGAGCACTGGAGTTGCCAGTCTCTTCATATCGAATCAAAGCACAGCTTTTTTTTCCCCAAGGTTGGGGGGGGTGTAGAGTTGGTGCGAGGAGAAGAGAGAGAGAGAGAGAGAGAGAGAGAGAGAGAGAGAGAGAGGGAGAGAGAGAGAGAGCGTGGAGGGGGAGGAGATCTATCTGCATTAGCTATGCTGACTTGTGCTGCAGCAGCCTGGAGGCTGGAGAAAGAAATTCACAGACCTCAGCGGCCTGGGAAATTGAACACTTGGATAGAATCTCAAATGCTCTCCTGGATTAAGAGAGATTTAGCTTACAATTAAGCTGAGGATATTACCTTTTGATGCAAGCGGCGTGTGAAATTTATCAGACCAATTGGAAAGGTGGTGGGGTGGTGCATAAACAAGAGGACGGTGAGATAGATAGATAGATAGATAGATAGATAGATAGATAGATAGATAGATAGATAGATAGATAGATAGATAGATAGATAGATAGATAGATGATAGATAGATAGATATAGATAGATAGAAAGATAGAAAGATAGAAGACAGACAGACAGACAGATAGAGACAGGCAGACAGACAGGATCCTAAACACTTTAACAAAAGGCAAAAAGCGTTTGAGACTTCTTGTCACCACACATTGATGAAACAAAAGCCAAAGCCGAGAAAGAACAAAGGAAGACAACATTTTAATGAAAAGCAAGGTCAATTATTACGGTGGATGCTACTGGCAACCCCCCTAAGTTTCTTGCCAAGTCTAGTCTGCATCATTGTACGAGGAGACCCTCAGCTAGCTGTGCAGAGTACAGAAGATTCACAATGAATGCACCACTAAGTATATCTGAATAAAGAAAGGTGAAAAGGACCGCTAAGGAACAGAAGGAGGGCTGAAAATGCAAATAAGAAAACCCTTTAAAACTCAGTGGAGAAGCCCAGAGGAGGTATTTGCATTTTGAACGTAGAACCTTAAAACTGCTGTGCATTTTTTTCTTTTTTTCTTTTCTTTTCTTTTGTGTGTGCGTGTGTGTGACGCAAATGGAAAGTATGGGATGAAGAGATTTTCCTTGTCACCACTTTTTGTACTACAATGTCCAGATGGAAATGGGATTTCACCCTTATGTGAGCTGATTGGTCAAAAAAAAGAAAGAAAGAAAAAAAAGAAAACTAGATCCCTAACCTGATGGAGAAAGGTAAGGAACCTCCCCCAAAAAATAATAATTGAGGAATTGAAGAAAAACTTACAGTGGAACAAATGGGCAAAGTTTCAGATATAGATCCTCACACTCAGTGTTATAATGTAAAAGGAACTCAACACGTTTCCTTCCTTTTTAAGAATTACTTCTTTAGTGTATTATGATAACCCAATGCTAAAGATTACACGCCTGACTAAAAAAAGAGTAGCACAAAGAATTGATCATGTATTAAGATGCCACCATCAAACAATACAGACTTATTGCTAATAAACCACTATGATCCACGCCACTAAGTCATCATCCCATGAGCCTGTAGAGTAATGCCCTCCAAATTATGGCTCCCTTTGATCAGAACACTATCCACCAACAGTGATAAATACTGAATTAAATGCTTTTAGTTCTGATATGCTCGTGCTAAGATGCAGGGCTGCTTTCTCTGCATATTGTCCATATCATCACATTTTCTACACCCTAAATTGTCTATTGACAGTAATTGTAGCTAGGAAACAGTAGCAGGGTGCATGCTCAAACTGCATTTTCTAGCAACTGCCTAGAAATCCTTTTGTTGAGAGCACTTATTTATGTTAACGAGCTGACTTGGGGTCGTATGGTATTGAAAAATTAATTAATTAAACAATTAATTTGAAGGAGTCTGTGCTTATAAAGCCCTTCCTGTGGCAGGTTACTCGAAGGCAAGAAATGCGATGGTCCCTAGAGAACAAACAAGCCAGAAATATGTTCCCTCTTATAATAAAATCTGCAAATTCTTCAGGGCAAGAAATATTGAAACATACTACAGACAGCCCATGATATACAATTGGATTCCAGTCTATAGACTGGAACTTCTGTTGCTAAACAGGGCAGTTGTTAAATGAGTCATGTCTGATTTTATGACTTTTTTGCCATGGTAATTAAGTGATTCATAAAGCTGTTAAGCAAACCTGGCTTCTCCTATTGACTTTATTTGTCGAAAGTCAGATGGGAAATGATCCTATGACCCCCTCCCCAAGGCTCTGCAACTATCATAACTACATGCCAAGCTCTTGAATTTTGATCACGTGATCACAGGGACTCTGTGATGGCTATAAGTGTGAGGACCAGGCCAGTGGTGAAATCTAAAAATTTTCCCTACCGGTTCTGTGGGCGTGGATGGTGGTCATGTGACTGGGTGGGCGTGGCTTGGTGGTCATGGTCATGTGACCGGGTGAGCTCAAAACCCAACTTTCACACTTCACACACAAACAACACAAAAGCTACACAACTGACTCACACACAATGCAAAAGCACAAAAAATGGCCCCTGCAACAACAAGCAGGAACCTCACAGAGCCACAAAGAGCTTAAAAAACAACTATCACACTTTGCACAAAAATAACACAAAAGCTACACAACTGACTCCTACACAACTGACTCACACACAATGCAGAAGCAGCTGGACTTCACACAAAATGGCCCCTGCAATAAGCAGGAACCTCACAGAGTCACAGTTCGGTTGAAAAGGTAGTTTTAAAAAAATGCTTTAAAAAAGTAAAAAAAAAAAGATTCCACATCCCCCCTCTCAGCTGATTGTCAAACAGCTGAGAGTGGGGACTCTTTTTTACTTTTTAAAGCATTTTTTACTACCAGTTCCAGCGCATAGGTAGTAAAAAATGCTTTTAAAAAAGTAAAAAAAAGGTTCATCAGCTGTGACAATCAGCTGTGCAGCTCAATTCGTGGAAACTTTTTTTTTTTTACTTTTTAAAAGCATTTTTTACTACCGGTTCTGTGAACCGGAAACATTTGTTACTACCGGTTCTGGCGAGCCGGGCCGAACTAGTAACATTTCACCCCTGGACCAGGCATAAGTCACTTTTTCAGGGCCATCTTAACTTTCGATGGTTGCTAAATGAATGATTGTAAATTAAGGACTCTTGGTATTCTTAGTTTCTCCCTCTTTGGCCTCTGGTGGAGTATAGCATCAAAAAAATCAGAAAACAGGTCAAATTAAATATGCAAAGTGCAAAAGTCGGTTTTGCTGAATAGTAAGGGTTTGGATTCAATGTAGTTTTGCAAAATGCTAACCCAGAATTGCTGAGAATTTTGGCCTGTGGTTCAGAGCAACTTTGCTGGAGTGCCTGCTTTTGTCAGTTCACTTCCTTTGCAAACTGAGGTCATCCGAAATATATAGATAGACAGACCACCTTAGCTTTATGGCCATACCTTATTGTTCCACAAGGCAGCTTGGATATGTAAATCAGTCTAAACCTCTGGCTCCAAACAATAATACAATTTTTTTTATTGTGGTGTCTGGTTACTTCCACTTACTGGAGCAGAGAGGTGGAAGTGGCTGGACAGTGGGCATCTGAATGCTTACTCCAAATAATAAACCAGGTTTCTCAGTCATTCTGAGTTAGCATTCTTGGGTGATGAACATCAGGAAAAGCACATTTCCATGGAGCAGGTGTGAGAAATGAGAGCCGTAAATAATAACATGAAGTGCTGAGCATTTACCAATGGAGATTAAATTATTCAAAGCAGCTGATATTAATGATCTCAGCCATTCCTTAACTGTACTCTTAAGGGGTCTTTTTCTCGATGAGCTTTCTGTTGTTGACAGGAAATGTTGGCTGCCGCTGGATTCAATATACCCTTGTCTTACCCAGAGGTGGGTTCCTCCCGGTTTGCACCGGTTCTATAGAACTGGTAGTAAACCGGTGGTGACGTCACGGAGCCGGTTCTGTCGGTGCCGGTCCGTGGATGCCGCCATCTTTTTTTGGAATTTTTTGCTGGTTTTTGCTTCTGCGCATGCGCAGAAGCTGAGTTTTCGGCACTGCGCATGCGCCACCATCTTGTTTTCGGCTTTTTTGGGGGGAATTTTTTGTTTGTTTTCCTTCTGTGCATGTGCAGAAGCTGAGTTTTTGGCACTGCGCATGCGCGGCCGTGTGCGCAAAGCGTGGCCACACGGCGCGGCCATGCGGTGTGGGAGGAAGCAAACCAGCGGCGAGGTAAGTTAGAACCCACCTCTGATCTTACCTCTTCATAACATCCCACCCCATTCCTTTGGGATTGATAGGGAAGGAAGGAAGAACATCCTTAGTTAACTTTTCATTTGCCCTCCTAAGACAATCTTAACCCTTTTGTCTAACATTTTGTCCAAGGTATCTGAAATGTGGTTTTTTTTTTCATTTTTCATTTAGGCTTTGTAATAAAAAATCATCAGGTTTTTTTTAATACTTCAAGAATCCTCAATCTTATTAGAAAAGTATTCAAGAGTGAAGAGCAAGCAGATTTAAATTAAAAAACCCAATGAACTCTGAGTTTGTGGAGGAAATATGACCAACGAATCCACAAATTAGTAAACCTCAGTAATAATGAATGATACATTCTGAATTGTAACATCAGATGTAGTAGAATAGGGGTGTCAAACTGAAGGCCTGGGGGCCGGATCCGGCCCGCAGGGTGCTTAGATATGGCCCGCGGGACTGCCCTGGAAACAGCAAAGAATCGGCCTACAGGGCCTCTGCCAGCAAAAACAGAGCTCAGGAGGGCTGCGTGCGGTCCGCCCGAGCTCCGCTTTCGCTGGCAGAGGGTTGCAGTAGGCCGTCGTAGCTGAAAACAGAGCTCGGGAGCCCGTTTTCGCTGGCAGAGCATTCGGGCCACCACAGGCATCCCCGACCCAAGTAATGTCAAGCTGGCCACACCCACAATAGCCATGCTGACTCTGGCTCCCTGAGTTCAAACACAACCCTGATGCGGCCCTCAATGAAATCAAGTTTGACACCTCTGTAGTAGAACATTAGTATGCAGCAAGTTAGGTTTAGGAAGAAATCTGCATGCCAGCTTCCTTGGCTACCAAAATGTTCCCATTAAGCAGTCTAATTCCCGTTAGCCTAGAGCTGCTATCTCCAGTCTGGTCCTTCTGGATATTGGACCACAAACAATAACTCTCAAACTAACACTTGAATGACAACTTCTGCCAGGGGATGGTCTGAAGCAATACTTTTAATCAGCATTTCCCACCCACCTCCCTTTAGTACACAAATATTCTGTATTCACCTTGTAGAACAGACACCCAAGAATTGCACAGAACTTTGAGCATACTGTAAATCCACATAAAAATCCAGAAACATCCAGGTAATAGGCATCATTGCACTCATGCCAGCAACCCTAGCTCGTTTCTCTATCTTGTTAGACAAAGCAAGAGCTTCCGCCTGGTCGTGGAAGCTATCAAGACTTGGAAAAGAAATTCCACGATGTGAGAACCAATCGGGCACTAAGCCACAACTGCAATATGACTTTTCACCATATTTCAGTTATTGAGCGAAATGATAAATTAAAAACTTAATAGGCTTTGGGGTATATGACAGGTTTTCACTGAGCCAAAGAGACGAGACATTACAATTTCTTTGAATATTTGAGAGAGTGTAGATGAACTAAGTGGTATGTTTGTTTTGATTTATAAGAATGGCCACTAAGACACTGCCATTTCAATCAGTGATAACATCAGTCTTTTGGAAGCAAAAACACAAGAAGAATACAACTACTTAAATATGAGCCAGCAGTGTGCTGCAGCCTCCAAAAAAGCCAATGCAGTCCTAGGCTGCATTAACAGAGTGATAGAATCAAGATCATGTAAAGTGTTAGTACCATTTTATAATACCTTGGTAAGACCACACTTGGAATATTGCCTCCAGTTTTGGTCACCATATTATAAAAAACATGTTGAGACTCTGGAAAGAATACAGAAAAGAGCAACAGACGGCTGGAGGCTAAACATATGAAGAATGGTTGCAGGATTTGGGTATATCAAGTGAAAAGAAAGACTAGGGGGTGACATGACTGCAGTGTTCCAATATTTGAGGGGCTGCCACAAGGAAGAGGGGGTCAGCCAGGGGTGAAATGCTACCGGTTCTGCCCAGTACGGGTGGACCGGTAGTGGCGGCCGCCGGTGGTTCAGAGAACCGGTAACGATGGCAGCGCAAGGCTCCGCCCACCCGCCCGGACGTCACCATTTTCTTGTTTTTTACCCTCTGCGCATGCACAAAGCGTTCTGCGCATACACAGAGGGTGGAAAAGCCCGTGCGTGAGCGGAGTTCGGGTCAAAAAGCGCTTCTGTGCGGAGTGAGCGCTTCCGAACCGGTAGGGAAGGTAAGTAGATTTCACCGCTGGGGTCAGCCTATTCTCCAAAGCACCTGAAGGCAGGACAAGAAGCAATGGACGGAAACTAACCAAGGAAAGAACCTATCTAGAACTAAGGAGAAATGTCCTGACAATGAGAACAATTAACCAGTGGTATGGCTTGCCTCCAGAAGTTGTGGGTGCTTCATCACTGGAGGCTTTTAAGAAGAGATTGGACAGCCATTTGACTGAAATGGTATAGGTCTCCTGCTTAAGCAGGGAATTGGATAGAAAACCTCCAACCCTAACACTTCTAACTCTGTTATTTTGTTAAATCACTTCATTTATATGCCAGTCTCTCTTTCCTTCATGCGTCAGAGGAAACAGCTGGGAAGCACTAACCCAACCCAACTGCAGCTTATTCCCTGCTCTTGGTCCTGGATTAGGATTTTAGGATTTATTTTTGTTGCAGACCAGAGTGCACTTGGAGCAAAATAAAAAATAAAAAATAATGCATCCAGGGAGATCCAGATGCATGGCTATCTTAATTAATAAATTAATCATTCATTAACTTCAGAAGAATCTTACACTGCTGACTTCATTGGTTCTGGCAGAAGGATGGTAAATTATGCTGCAATATCAAGTTCTTAGATAAGATATTAATTTATCACTAGAGGGACTGCTGTATTATCTTTCATCAAAGTTGGATAGACCTGAGTAACCAAAAAAAAAAAAAAAAGTCCAATAGAAAAAGAAAAGATAAAGGGGCTATTGCTGTATACATTTAAAAAAAAAAACCTAATAAGCACATTTATTAGGGACGGAGGAAGAAGTTTATTAGAACTCATATAAGAAACAAATATTTCTGGCATAGGTGATCCAGCTAAATATGGAATACTGTCCTCTACTGGACACAAATATTCATAGTACTTTTTAAATAAAGAAATCAAAGCCCACCCCAAAAGTAGAGGCTGCAGGGGCTATATAGAGGGTGTATATACCCATTATGTTCTTCACATACACAAAATGTCATTTTCCAATTAGTGCTACACATGAGGTCCATCTGAAACAAAGAAAACAGAACACATACACTAAACTAATTATCAGAAACATCTGAAGCAAAACATCCTACTTAAAGTTCATCATTTGTAAAAGTTTGTTTTACACAGGCTGCTGGGGGAAAATGATAATCATAAACTATTAAATTTTTAAATCAACGTATTGTAATTTGGAATTATTCTTCATGTTTGCAATATTATGAATAACTATCAATGATGGAAATTCTTGCTGTAGTAATACTTTCTGTTTGCATAGCATTTATGCTGAGCTATTGAAGTGGAACTATTTATTTTCTTTTAAAATAGTTGGCTTAGGTTGTTTGTGGATTGGTGAATCATACCGGCACCTTAGGGCAGGAACTAATCAAATAACCATCCATAATCAATGTGCTCGTAGACGCTTCCAAATGACTCTCTTACACTTTTCAAACATTATTTTAATCTTAAAGAACAGAAGTGGCACATTGCAAAGTAAATGTCAGCCTCCAGTGACATCTATTTCCAAGTACGTCTCTGAGTTCCAAATATAGCTCACCTGGGCAAATCACAGAAAGCTGCTGAGATTCTCCACATATTGAGAGAGAGGGGACATTCTCTCCGTGGATCCCTCTCAGGTGGGATAGCTTGCCCTAAAGGTAAAGGAACGTTGGCTTACCTGAACGTTCTTCTCGGTGCGCTGCAGAGAGTCCAAGGATGGGATATTAACCTCTGTCAGTAGATCGGGACTGAGTTAAAATATGCATGGCCACGCCTCCTCTGTTCCACCCAGTGCATTGTGGGCCAGTTCTTTTAACGCAGGAAGGCATCCAGACGACATTGGCCAAAGTGGAAACCGAAAAAAAACCCACAACGCACACTCCAAACCCTGGACCGAGCCAGGGCGGGTCTTGGACTCTCCGCAGCGCACCGAGAAGAACGTTCAGGTAAGCCAACGTTCCTTCTCCAGTGCGCTGCTTGAGAGTCCAAGGATGGGAGATATGCCAAAGATCAACTCCCAAGGGAGGGAACTGCGAGGTCCAGACGATGAGAGGTGGAACAGACCCGTTGCAGAACCCGCCTGCCAAAGGAGGCCTCAGCAGAGGCAAACGAGTCCAGCCGATAGTGCTTTACAAAAGGAGATGGTGTAGACCACGTTGCAGCACGACAAATGTCATCCACGGACGCTTGAGTAGCCCACGCAGCTGATGTAGCTGCACTTCGCGTGGAATGAGCCGTCAAGCGACCGGGCACCGGTATGGCTTGGGAGTCATAAGAAGAGGCGATACACGAATTAATCCATCGTCCTATCGTCGAGGATGAGACTTTCTGCCCCATAGACGTAGACTGGAAGGAGACAAATAACGCCTCAGTCTTCCGAAATGGTGATGTCCGTTTTAGGTATATGCGGAGAGCCCTCCGAACGTCCAATTTATGCCATTGATGTTCCAATTGGTGTTTGGGATCTGGACAAAAATCCGGAAGGATGACCTCCTGGGCCCTATAGAACCAGAGGTTCACCTTCGGAAGGAAGGCGGGATCCAGACGGAGTACAACTCTATTGGTGTGAAAAATACACAAATCCGGACGGACCGATAGGGCCGCCAACTCCGAGATCCTCCTGGCCGAGGTGATAGCCACCAGGAAAGCCGTCTTGAGTGAGAGAAACTTAAGACTAACTGATCTCAAAGGCTCAAAGGGAGGTGAGGTGAGGGCCTGGAGAACTAAGGCGAGATCCCAGGATGGATAGCGGTGGACTACCTGGGGCCTTAAATTGGTAGCCCCCTTCAGGAAACCCCGAACCCGTGGGTGATGTGACAGTGTCTGGAGGCCGTCAATATGAATGACGGTCGACAACGCCGCCACCTGCCTCTTAAGTGTATTGGGTGCTAGTCCCTAAGCAAACCCTTCCTGCAGGAACTCAAGGACCTGGCGGATCGATGGAGCTAAAGGATCAAGGTCCAACTTTTGGCAGAATTTACAGTAGGCCCTCCACGATGAGTCGTAAACGCAGTTCGTGGAAGCCCGCCTGGAGGCCTGAATGGTGTTGATGACACCCCCGGAAAATTGCTCCTTCCTCAGGATCTCACCCTCAAGTGCCATACGGTCAGCTGAAGCCACTGGGGCTCTGGATGGACCAGAACACCCTGGGAGAGGGAAATCCTGTCGTCGGGAATCCTCCGGGGGGGGATACCGAGAGTTCCACCAGATCCGCGAACCAAGGACGGCGGGGCCAATGGGGAGCCAGAAGAAGTATCTCCGCTCCCTCCACCAGGATCTTCTGAATTACCCTCGGGATGAGAGGGAGAGGCGGAAACGCATACAGCAGCCCTGGAGGCCAAGGACTGCGGAGAGCATTGACTCCTTCCGCCCCCGGTTCGGAAAATCTGGCAAAAAACCTCGGTAAGTGGGAATTGAGCCTGGTTGCGAACAGGTCCACTAAGGGCAGGCCGAACCTCTGGATTATCGTTTGAAAGAGGTCCGGATGCAGACTCCACTCTGAGTGGTCTATGGTGGCCCTGCTTAGCCAGTCCGCCCGCACATTCGATACTCCGGAGATATGCTCCGCTCGAATGGAACTCAAGTTCTGTTCCGCCCACAGGGCTAGCCTCTCTGCCTCCTCCATGAGCAGACGTGACCTGGTACCCCCCTGACGATTGATATGGGCCCTTGTCGCCACATTGTCTGTCAATACTAATACATGGGAGTCCCGCAACAGATGATGGAAATGTTGCAGCCCCAGGTACACAGCCCGAAGCTCCAGGAGGTTGATGTTGGTCCCTGACAAGTCCGCCAGGGACCAACGACCCTGAGCCGCACGGGAGCACACGTGGGCACTCCACCCATACAGGCTCGCGTCCGTCGTGATGGTAATCCTGGTGGGCTCCTTGAACAAGGACCCCTTCAGCAGCGCCCCTGAGGTCCACCAGGCCAGGGAGCGAAGCACCTTCGGCGGCACGGACATCGTGGAGTTGGAGTGGCTGGTGCGCGCACGCTGGTGTGGTAACAGACACCATTGCAGCTCGCGGGCGTGGAGTCTTGCCCAGGGAACCACCCCGATGCACGAAATGAGTTTCCCCAGCAATTGGGAAAGAAGAGCCAGGGAAACCCTCCGACGTCGACGGACCTGGCGCACTAAAGAGGTGATGCTGGCACGACGGTCGGGCGACAGGAACACCGTGCACGATGTGGTGTCGATGACAGCGCCCAGATGGAGGAGCTTGGTGGTGGGGACGAAATGGCTTTTGGCACAGTTGACCGAGAAGCCGTGTGTTCGTAGAACCTGCAGCGTGTAGTGAAGATCTTCCTGGGCCCGAGGGGCAGAGGCCGACTAGATGAGAATATCGTCCAGGTAACATTGTAGCCTCACCGGACGTGCCCTGAGGAATGCAGCCACTGCTGCCAGGATTTTCGTAAAGGCCCGTGGTGCTGACGAAAGGCCAAACGGCATGGCGCGGTATGTCGGGCGACAGGAACACCGTGCACGATGTGGTGTCGATGACAGCGCCCAGATGGAGGAGCTTGGTGGTGGGGACGAAATGGCTTTTGGCACAGTTGACCGAGAAGCCGTGTGTTCGTAGAACCTGCAGCGTGTAGTGAAGATCTTCCTGGGCCCGAGGGGCAGAGGCCGACTAGATGAGAATATCGTCCAGGTAACATTGTAGCCTCACCGGACGTGCCCTGAGGAATGCAGCCACTGCTGCCAGGATTTTCGTAAAGGCCCGTGGTGCTGACGAAAGGCCAAACGGCATGGCGCGGTATTGGTAATGGCGCCCTGCCACACAAAAGCGGAGAAGCCTCCGCTGGGAAGGACGTACCGGTATGTGTAGGTAGGCCTCCTTCAGGTCCACTGACTTA
>QLTV01001177.1:3771850-3790556 GCA_003457575.1 Thermophis baileyi | reverse complement strand
AGACTCTAAGGCGGGACCAAAAAGCCTCCCTCCTGTAAAGGGAGAAGTAGCCAGGCGCCATTTGGACTTCAAGTCCGCCTGCCAGTGGCGGAGCCATAAAAGTCTCCGGGAGGAGACATTGGAGGCCACTGCACGGGCAGCAAACCTGGCGGAATTAAGTGTGGCGTCTGCTGAAAATTCCACAGCCGCCAACAATTTGCTGAGGTCCTGGCGCAGTCTAGTGTCATCTGGGGCTAACCTGTCCTGCATCTGCTTTATCCACAAAATGGAGGTGCGGTTGAAAAAGGAAGCAGCTGCCGCCGCCCTGATGGACCACGTGGCAGCCTGATGAGTTTTGCACAAAACGGACTCAGCCCTTCTGTCTTCCGGTTTTAAACCGTCCGAACCTTCAGATGGAAGGATCGAGGAAGAGACTGGAGGGTCCATCAAGGAGTCACTTAGACTTCCTGAAACCCCGAGAACTGGGGCCCCGGAAAGGTCGTCTCGCCTGATTAAATTGCCTGCCCCTGTCCCTGCCATAGGGACGGTCCTGATGTCTCTCCGCCTCCTGATGGTAAGGCCTCTGGAAGGAGGGGGCACCAAAGGCCGTGTCCTGCCGAAAGGGCTGCCGGCGAAAATAAGGTGCCAGACGGCGATCGGACCGGCGGTATAGACTGGGCAAGATCTTCCTTTTATCCCTAGTCTCGACCACGACAGACTCCAAGGCGGGACCAAAAAGACTCCCTTCTGTAAAGGGAGAAGTAGCCAGGCGCCATTTGGACTTCAAGTCCGCCTGCCAGTGGCGGAGCCATAAAAGTCTCCGGGAGGAGACATTGGAGGCCACTGCACGGACAGCAAACCTGGCGGAATTAAGTGTGGCATCTGCCGAAAATTCCACAGCCGCCAACAATTTGCTGAGGTCCTGGCGCAGTCTAGTGTCATCTGGGGCTAACCTGTCCTGCATCTGCTTTATCCACAAAATGGAGGTGCGGTTGAAAAAGGAACCAGCTGCCGCCGCCCTGATGGACCACGTGGCAGCCTGATGAGTTTTGCACAAAACGGACTCAGCCCTTCTGTCTTCCGGTTTTAAACCGTCCGAACCTTCAGATGGAAGGATCGAGGAAGAGACAAGGGCCGCTACAGGGGGCTCAATGACCGGGAGCTGTAACAGAGCTTCCATGTCCTCCCCAAAGCAATAATGTCTCCTGTCATACGAGGAAGGGGCAGATATGGACGCTGGCTGCGACCATTGCCTTTGAATAGCCTCTAGAAATATCTTGGAAGATGGAAGTACCTCCTTCTCATGCACTGGAGCTGAGAAGAGACCTTCCCTAGGGTCAAATCCCACCGAGGCCGGCGCCTGAGTGTCCGATCCCCCCATATTAGCCATCAGCTTGGCTTTATACAATAGGGTCTTAAATAAGGCGGGATTGAAAAGGCCCTTGAAGACAGGTTGATCAGGGATGTAACCTTCGTCTTCAGAAAAATCCATATCATGGAAGGAGCCCTCTGCTCCAACCGAGCCCTCGCCCCTGTCTGAAGAATGAGGGGAACACCCGGGTCTACAGTCAGCCCAGTAGTCCCGACCAACCACCTGATGGTCTGGGGGAACCCATCGTTGCTGCAGCCCCACAGAAATATATTGGATGGCTGAAAATATCATGTCCCTGATGTCCTGAGGGAGTTCTCTGGGCTGACCCTCCCCTGTGCGGAGCCCCGCAGCAGTCGAGGTGAAGGTAGCCGAGGGGCCCACTTCCCGGACGGGATCAGCTAGGGCAAACCCTGAACCCAGTTCTCCCCCCCCCCCCCGTGGGGAATATTGGCTCTATCGCCGACCCCCGTAGACAGGCAGGAGACCCCACGGTCCGGAGACCAGTCACGGGCTGCCCCTGGGGAGGAAATCTGAAGGTCCTGACCCCCTTCTTGGCATGGGACATCAGATCTTGCCAGTTCCAGTTGGCGCTGGGCTTTAGCAAATTCCTTCTCTAGCGCTTTGAAGCGGCGCTCCGCATCCTTAAGGGCAGCAGAGGAGGCCTTAGTCGAAGAAGCGTCTTTAGCCCTGGAGGATCTAGAGGAAGCCTTAGATGGAATGTCTTTAGCAGAGGCCCCTCTAGTCTCACCACTGGCAGGAGCGGAAGCCAACGTAGTAGCCGCTGGAGAAGGATTGGAAGCCATGAAGATGCGGCTGAGGCTGTAAATCAGAGCAGGTGGAGACTGTAGCTTGTTCTGGTGATCACAGGGTGGCACCCGGGCTCAGGAGCAACAAGAAAAGCACCGAATCTTCACAGGAGTAATGTCCCTGGGGACAGTGACTCCAAATTCTCCGACCTGATGAGCTGGGTAAAAATAGGCAAAGAAAGGAATGAGTGGTACCCCGGAGGGCAGGGACTTCAGCAAGTGCCTACTAACGAGCACTTCAACGAAGGTGTGGCTGTTAACCCGGAGCTCCGGGAATCAGTATATGCCAGCCAAACAACAGGCACCCAAAACAATCCAGCCTGAGAGGAAAAATTGTGGCCGTCTCCGGATTAGAGCCCCCGGAAGCCCCCCAAAAATGGCGGCCGTCAGTAGTGGCTCCGCCCCCCCCCCAGTAATCAAGGCGGCTGGAGACTGAGGCAGAGAACCCCGTTGATAGGCTCAGCGCCCGAGCCATTGCAAATGGCGCGAAAATAGGGCTCACAAAAATGGCCACCGCAAGTTACCGGCTTCAAAGGGTAGCTAAAATGGTGGACGGAGCTCTCCGACGCTCCGACAAGCAGCTGCTGGACAAAAGAGTGATACCCCTGGGGGCAGTGACTCACACAACCATAAAAAAGACAGCTAGCTCACTGAGTAATGCCCCTGGGGGCAAGGACTCCCAAAAAAACCGCCGCAGAGTTAACAGCGGAAAACCGAGTAATGCCCCTGAGGGCAGAGACTCACGATCCAGAAGTCAGTCAAACGCAAGAAAAAAAACGAGTAATGCCCCTGGGGACAGTGACTCACAAACACGCTGTACCGTAAGTATGATCCGCTCGGGACAGGAACTTCGGAGCCTCAGAACCAGTGGCAATGATCCGAGCCAACGGCTCACCGAAGGCTGTGATCGGTAGACAGAAGCCTAAAGCTGCTAGATCGCTCAGCTAGAAAGCACAAAGGCAGGAGCGATTGTAAATTCCCCAAAGGGAGAAAAAAGAACTACTCAGCTATAAGAGTCCAAGGAAGAGAAAAACAATACATGTCCCTACTGTCTGACTGAGTTAAAAGAACTAGCCCACAATGCACTGGGTGGAACAGAGGAGGCGTGGCCATGCATATTTTAACTCAGTCCCGATCTACTGACAGAGGTTAATATCCCATCCTTGGACTCTCAAGCAGCGCACTGGAGAAAGGGGCTGCTTCCTTTGTGATATTAGGTTTGTTAAAACTTATTTATTGCAGAAGTCCAATATAGATCACGCGGGGTAGAAAATGCAAAGCTAGGAAGGAGTGATGCTTTGGATGTATAGGATAACTTTACTACAGCCTTTGTTATATTGTTTTAACTGTTGATTAATTGTATATAGTAGTATATAATATACAGATCACCTAAGAGTCAGCTCTAACTCAGGAAGGATAAAGTTTCATAAACAATCAAGATTTCTTGAAAACTAGAGAGGCTGAATAACTATAGCCTAGTGCTCTGTTTGCAAATATACCTTATACATTCAAAATCTACCCAGAAGAAAGATAAGTAGTAAAAAAAAACAATCTACAGCAGAAGGAAACAGAACATAGAATAATAGGGTTGGAAGGGACTTTGGAGGTCTTCTACTCCAACCCTTGCTTAAGCAGGAGATTCTATTCCAGTGATGGCTAACCTTTTACGTCACCGTGTGCTGATCTGCGTGCCGGAAATGGCACGCAAAACCATCCTTCCTGGACCACGCGGCCTCACTGGCCTTCGCGTGTGCGGGAGCGCCGAAACCCAGAAGAGCAGCATTCCGGCGCGCATGCGTGCACTGGCACCCGAACTTCTGGTTTCCAGCGCAGGCACACGCCTGACAAACAGCTGGTCGGCGCACATGCGTGCGACAGAAACCCGGAAGTTTGGGTGCCGGCACGTGCATGCGCACCGGAACGCTGCTCTTCTGGATTTCGGTGCTCGGACCGGTTCTATAGAACTGGTAGTAACTTGGCGGCCTGGGTCGCTAGAACTGGCAGCGACCCAGGCCTGCCATGCCCCCGAACTGGCTCTTTTGGCAGCGGCATAGGCGCCGCCATCTTGTTTTTTGCTTCTGCGCATGTGCAGAAGCTTTTTTAAGCACTGCGCATGCATGAAGCATGCGCAAAGCACACGCGCGACCGCGCAGCGCGTCACTGAGAGAACCAGCAGCGAAGAAAAGCAGAACCTACCCCTGGTGCACAGGAACGTGGAAGAGGAGCCAGCGAGGTCGCACGCCCCACGCGGGATGGGTCTGCGTGCCGCTTCCGGCACACGTTCCATAGGTTCACCAATACAGCTCTATTCCATTCTGGACAAATGGCTGTCTCTTCTTGAAAGCCTCCAGTGTTGGAACACCCACAGCTTCTGATAAGACATTCCACTGATTGTTTTCACTGTCAAGAAATTTCTCCTTAGTTCCAGGTGAAATCTCTCTTTAATGATTTTCCACTTCTTATCTTGCCCTTAGGTGCTTTGGATAATAGGTTGATTCCAGGGGTGGGTTCCAAAAATTTCTACTACCACTCTGTGGGCGTGGCTCAGGGGTGGGTTCCACTTACCTTTGCCACCAGTGTGCATCGCGACGTTGCGCACGCGCGCGCGTTCCCCCGTGCAATTCTGCTTCCGCGCATGCTCAGTCACTATAATCGGCCGGAAACACAGCTGAGGAGCTGATCAGCCGTGCTTCGGGTGAAGAATAAAGGTCAGCATACACCCGGGGACGGGCGGGAGTGCCATTTCCGAAGCAGCAGCAGAGCACAAACGGCACAAAAGTTCAAAAATTCACCAAAACTACTCGGGAAAAAAATGGCGGCGCCCACGGACCGGCACCGACCAAAGTGGGTCAATGACGCCATGGTGACATCACCAGTGGCTCGCTACTGGTTCGGGCGACCCGGTACGAACCGAGAGGAACCCACCCCTGGTTGATTCCCTCTTCTCTGTGACAGCCCCTCAAGTATTGGAAGATTGCTATCATATTGCTCCTAGTCCTTCTCTTCATTAGACTAGACATACCTAGTTTCCTCAATTGTTCACTGTATGGTTTAGCCTCCAGACCCCTTATCATTATTGTCGATCTTCTCTGTACCCTTTTTACGGTCTCAGCATCTTTTTTTTTTTTTTGTTTCTTGGGTGACCAGAAGAATTGCAGTATTCCAAATGTGGTCTCACCAGTGCAATATAAAGCAGTGCTATCACTTCACACAATCTTGAAACCATCCCTCTGTTGATGCAACCTAGGACTGCATTAGCTATTTTGGCAGCTGCAGCACTGCTGGCACAATTGTGGTAAAGTGGTGCTTTGTAAATGGGGATATCCTTAATGGCTGCCATTTCATGAATGGGAAAGCCTCTGGAGCAATCATTTGCAAAAAAAATGTCCACCCCCACCCCCGTTTTAAGCATTTCAAAAAGTCCGCAGTCGACCATTGGGTTTGATGATTTTCTGTTTGCTTATAGACCCATAGTTGTTGAATCAATATAGAAATTTCGCAATTTTAAGTTGATTCTCTGCCTTGGAAACCTAAGCTTCTTAATGGGGGCTTCCTGGAGACCCAAACGTATTAGAATCCCCAAATGCTCTGCCCAGCTTTTCTGGGACTTTGGAATAAGGAAGATTTTTATTTTGTGAAAGATAAGCTTCACTCTTACTGTAAACAAAATGGACATCTGAAACAGCAATCAAACTTTTTAGTACAAAGGTGAACAGGCACATTACTGGATAAATACACATCTATTTGTAGGACTTCCAAAAGGAAAAGAAGAAGCTCTTAATTATTTACACTAATGAGCAATAATGTTTTTTTGTGGAGAAAGCAGGAGGATACTAAACTAACTCTGCAGAAAATTTTACCAGCAAAATCATATTAAAGACTCATTTAAAAGTCAAACATTTGTTGGCTTGATCTGAAAAGCAAAGAGAAAAAAAAAGTCTCGATGTGTTGCTACTTCGACAAAATTACTTCTTTATGAAATAAACTTAAATATATATAATTTATGAAAAGAAGCATTGGCATAAGTGTATGCATCAAAAAAATCTTTGAATTTCATTTTCCTGCAAGAAAATCAACACTAATTCTTGTTAAATGCCGAGACAAAAATACTGAAGTGTTAGCCTTGCATGTAGACCTACAGATGACATCCTCTGGTATCCTACCTTCACAATCTGGTTTTATAAAACTTCAGTTTATCCCATCTCGCATCTTGCACTCAAAATGTCCTTGCCTCAAAACATTTAATTTTAATTTAATTCAATTTAGCTATTATGAATAAAACCTTTGTTATATTTATAATACATTAATTTGATCATTTTTTTAAAAAAGGCTATGAAATTTCACAAAACATTAAAGTATAGAAGATTTTATATTACATGCTATATTCAGAAGTTTTATCTATACTTGCTGTCAACTTATTCACTGGAGATCCCTGAGTTCTCATATAATAGAGAGAGAAAATAAAAGCTGCCAAGTTACTCTAACTGAGCTATGATACCAGTTATAAATATTGGGAATGATATTAATACAACCCTGAAGCTGAAGCTCAAATGTTTCGGCCAATAAATGAGAAAAGAGGACTCGCTGGAAAAAAAACACCCTGATGTTGGGAAAGATTAAAGGCAAAAGAGAGAGGGGATGGCAGAGGATCAGACCGTTAGATAGTTTAATTGATGCAACAAACATGAATCTGGGAGACAGTGAAAGACAGGCAGGCTTGGTGTGCTGTGGTCCATGGGGTCATGAAGAGTTGGAAATGACTTAGCAACTGAACAACAACAAATTAATGCAACTAAGTGGAGCACTTTTATACATTGTACTAGACCTTAATTTGCTTAACTGTACTCTGTTGATTAAGTCACAACTGAATGGATTTACACGTTGCCTTAAATCACAAATAAGAATTTAGTTAGAGTCACAGATCATACTGAATCAAACTCAAACAAACCACATTAGTATTTAGCGCTCTATGTAAACGTAGATTAAATATATTATCATTGATATCTCTTCTTTCCATCAAAAGTAGAAAACGAACTATGCAATCAATCTGTGCAATATATCTGAACTCATCAAATATAGACTGATGATGATGATGATGAACAATTAATTAACGGTTTCTGGAATTCAAAGAGAGAGCATTTGAGAACGACTAATAAAATTTGTTGTGATTTATATATTTTCAAAAACAAGGACAGACTTATAGGACATGAAAAAAATGGGAAAAAAATCTCCAATGGGCCTAGGCACGCCTATTCCATTAATGACTCAAGGCAATCAATTAATGAAGCCTCAAGGCAATCAATTAATGAATTCCTTTTAGAGTATTCTAGGCACACAGTTCATCCTATGCGTGTTGAATTTTGTAGCTTTCAATGCGGCTGCTTAGTCAATCACCCAGCTACAACCTTTATTTGAACCAAACACCGACGTTTTCAACCTTCCAAAATTATATATAGAAGCCACTTGTGATGAACATGACGTCGCAATCTGCTTTCAGCAAAGCAGAGTAAAATACTGTTTGTCTCTCTTAGCTGAGACAATCTAATGCCTGCTTGATTTACTGGTGTGTAAGTCATAACTGGGAAAATGGAGAATCTCTCCTCTTGTTAAAATGTGCCTTGTGTAATACACAATATAAGGTTCTGCTGTGCCACCTTGTGTTATATTATATCACGTCTGCTAAAAAACACCAGGACAAAACTAGAGTCTGTAGGATTATTCAAAACGATAAGAGTTTTTATATTTAAAAACTCCTGCTAGGTCAACATCTTTGCTTGCAGTGTTTCACACCCACAGTGATGACTTAATTAAAACTTCATTATTCAGAGCCCAAAGGAGAGAGAAACTAAAAATTCTTTCAGCAGCTTAAAGGCCACTGGGTGGATTTATTGTACTATAAGTCTTAGTAGACTGAGTTTTATCAGGTGTAGCTGCAGAAGTCGGCTCTACTTCATGAAAGCTTAAGCCACAATAAATTTGTGATAGCCTTTAAGCTGTTCCAAGAATCCATGTGTTTTTTACTGCAATGGCTAGACCTGGCCACCCCTTAGAAATTTGCAAGAGATTTAAAGTTTTCAAGTCTTGCGAGTTGTTGTTACAGTGGTGGGATTCAATTTTTTTTACTACCTGTTCTGTGGGCATGGCTTGGTGGGCGTGGCGTGGCTTGGTGGGCATGGCTTGGTGGGCGTGGCAGGGGAAGGATACTGTAAAATCTCCATTCTCTCCCTACTCCAGGGGAAGGTTACTGCAAAATCCCCATTTCCTCCCGATCAGCTGGGACTCGGGAGGCAGAGAATATATGGGGGTGGGGGCGGGGCCAGTCAGAGGTGGTATTTACCGGTTCTCCGAACTACTCAAAATTTCCACTACCGGGTCTCCGAACTACACAAAATTTCTGCTACCGGTTCTGCAGAACTGGTCAGAACCTGCTGAATCCCACCTCTGCGTTGTTAGTTTCAGATCATTTTTCCTTCTTCCTGCAGCTCAAAGGAACCAGCTGATCAATTTCTGAAAAGATAAGCCTTTTCTATTTTCAATTATTTTTAACCACCATCATAGTCATCTAGCAGCTGCATCCCTGAATTTTCCTCACATTTGCACCAAACAGCATCACTATGGGAAATGCAATCGAACTCATTTCGATCATATTCCCTACAACCTGCAATTATTTTTCCATCACAATTACATGAATTGCCTATCTGCTTAATTTTCTACAACTGCCGCCCGGTGTTCTATGAAAACTTTAAATGGTTTGTGCAAGTTTTGGAAGACACGTGCTATTTGGTATTTTAAAACTTGTACACAAATAAAAAGTTCCCAAAGTTATCCAGATTGCTTTTATCTGAATATTAAATGACTGGAATATGTAAGTGGCTTTATTAAATATTGATAATATTTACATCTGTCTCATTTGAGGAAGGATGCATTAATAAAATCAGATAATTCATGTACTTTTCCATTCTTCCTCTGCTCTAAGTAAGTACTTAAGTTTTGCACTGACCTTAACCTATCACCCGGTACATTACAAGTAATGAATAATCAGTGTTGTCAATTCTGATAATGCCAATCATCTACCACATGGGAGAACACTCCGTCCAGTTGGCAATACCGTGTTTTACCCTGTGGAATTGATTAACGGATGAGAAGTACTGTTACAGTTGAGGGAGGGTTCCTTAGGGATTGATGAAATGCTATGAGATGCAGGCCTAGTGACTCTTTGATAGTAAAGATCAGGAACATTTTCAAAGAAATACAAGTGGGGAAATGAAGTGACTGGGATCTTTAAATATTACAAAACCTAATAAAAGTATTTTCATTTAAAAACTGGCATACAAGCTACCGGTGAATTTCTTGTCATGTACATTTAGAAAATTTAAAGGCGAGTTTCAATATTCTGTTTTGCAATAGGTGGTGATTGGTTCTTAGATTACTTGTAAGAACTACTACCTACATCTCCAAAGCTAACTCCTACAACTCAGTAACATTTGGAGCAGGGGTGGGTTCTAACTTACCTCACTGCCAGTTCGCTTCCTCCCGTGCCGCGTGGCCGCGCCTCATGGGCGCGCATGCAAAAAAAAAAGCCAAAAACAAGATGGCAATGTGTGCGCAGTGCCGGAAACTCGGCTTCTGCGCATGTGCAGAAGAAAAAAAAATTAGAAAAAAAAAAAGATGGCGGTGCCCACGGACCGTCATCATGACATCACCAGCGGGTCACTACCAGTTCGGGCGAACCGGTCCGAACTGGGAGGAGCCCACCTCTGATTTGGAGATTTTCAAGCATGTATTACTTATTTCAGGTCCTCCCATAATATTTCTATGGTGTTTCTATCCAGACACTGACTTGAAATTCTAAAAGAGTTTCTTCTTCTTCTCTTGTAGATATGCCTGCATTCTTGGGTTCATTGTCTTGCTATCTGACCCACTCGCCCTTGACAAGACAGATGGCTTAATATTTTCCTGCAGAATTCTCTCATACAAAGCAAAAATTAATCTTTACTTCAATGATGGCAAATCGCCCAGATTTTCAGACAGCAAAGCATACTTGAAACATAATACTCTACCTCTATGCTTAACACGAGAGATGTTATGGGAGTCTAATTGTGGATGGCAATGTTTGGTGACCATCAAACATAATTGTAGCCATATAGTCTGAAAATATGATGTGTCTGTCCACAGAATATAGCTCCAGAAGGCTAGAAGGTAATCGAGAAATGTTTGGGCAAATTTGAGAAAAGCATTAATTTTTTTTTCTTAGTAAGCAATTGCTTCCACCTTATTTAATGAACGTATTTTCATCCAGGTATTTTGTTTAAGGTAGAATCATGAACACCGAGTTTAACCAGATAATAGTGTCTTAAAGATCCTTGAATGTTTTTTATGCAACTTCCTGGATGATTTTATGCTGCAGTTCAAGAGTGATTTTGGCAGGACAATCACTCACAAGAAGATTCATGGGAGCCCAAATCTTCTCCATTTCAAATCTATACCTCTGACCGTGAGTCAATGGAGACCCAGATCTTCATATTTGCAATGAATCCTCCTTGCTCTCACCTTTCTTCAATTAATGAGGACATTTCAGTAAATTGTAACTTCCTGCTACTCTGACCTAGTTTGTGGATAATGAAGCCATGGCTAAGGTTTGCTTCCAAATCTTGCCTCATTTGGAAGTAATGAATTACAGCTTCCAATTTTGACAGGAGCATTCCTGCCTTCTTCACTTGATTATAATAATGGAAAAACAAACTGGAAGCTAAGGGGCTAGGCATTAGCTTGGCTTATTAAACTAAGATTTGATGCACTAAATACTGTCAATTACTTAATAAAGTTTCAGTTGGTCGGTTAATAATCTATTAATACCCATATTAAGTACAGAAATATTCTAATATGCTGATACCCAAGAAAAATAACATGTTAAAATATATAGAGTAAGTCATTATATCCACTGGAACCAACTTCCAGCAGAGGTAGTGAGTTAATTATCAATAATTGAGTGTAAACATGCTTGGGATAAACACATGCCTATCATCCGACAAAAATTAAATAAATAAAAAATAATAATTAAAAATAATAAATAAGAAAACAAAAACAAAAAAACCTCAAAGGGCAGACTCGATGGAACACTGGGTCTTTTTCTGCTATCAATTTTCTATGTTTCTAAGGTCCATTCATACAGTTTTCTATGTTCACTTGTAATCATGGACAGACGGGTAGATCAAGGATATGAAAGCATCTATTACCATTTTCACAAAGAAAGAGAAATGAAGTATATGAATTTCTGCTCTCGTAAGCATCCTTTTTTGTCTTGTTTTGTGTTTAAAAGAAGAAGCAAAGATAGTTAAAAAAGAATCCAAACCATACATTGTGATACTAATAAAGTCGCTATTCCAGAATATTCCCTGACTGTATTTGAAATAACAATCTCTGAGACTTAATAACTGCAATCACATATTCTGCTGGTTTTATCATAGCACAGCTGATAAAATGTAAGGTAACCAATTAATACAAAATAAATAGCATTGTTACACAGGTAGTCCTCGACTTAAGACCACAATTGAGCCCAAAATTTCTGTTGCTAAGTGAGACATTTGTTAAGTGAGTTTTGCCTCATTTTACGACCTTTCTTGTCACAATTGTTAAGTGAATCACTGCAGTTGACTCAGCCTTCCATCCTTCTGAGGTTGGTAAAATGAGGACCCAGATTATTGGGGGCAATATGCTGACTCTGTAAACCGCTTAGAGAGGGCTGTAAAGCACTGTAAAGCGGTATATAAGTCTAAGTGCTAATTGCTATTGCTAGTTGTTAAGTTAGTAACACGGTTGTTAAGTGAATCTGGCTTCCCCACTGACTTTGCTTGTCAGAAGGTCGCAAAAGGGGATCACATGACTCTGGGACACTGCAACCGTCATAAATAGGAGCCAGTTGCCAAGCTCCGAATTTTGATCACATGACCATGGGGATGCTGCAATGGTTGTAAGTGTGAATAAATGGTCTTAAGTCACTTTTTTCAGTGCCGTTGTAACTTCGAACAATCACTAAATGAACTGTTGTAAGTCAAGGACTACCTGTAATTTGTTTACACTATTGTGCTTATAGTACTTTGTGTATTGGCAATCCTTTGAAAGTGATGAATGCCATGGATCTTACACAGTGGTACAGGCACCTGTCCCAAATATATAATAAAATTTCCTACAGAAACTTAGAAATTGACCCTATCAGAACTGACAAACTTATTTTATTGGTTAGTTGAGAGGAATAGTATACCTAAAAGTGCATTAAAGGAGTTTTCAAAATGCTAATTTACAAAAGGAACTTCTTCATATTGCTTTCTCTTTCATTCACTTTCTCTTTGTTCCAGCTCACTGTGGTAGCAGAGGTAAGGATCTGTCAGCCCAAGTGATCTAATTACTGGGAATCAAGATTCCAATGGTGGATGCATTATCGTAAATATTTTACAGGCTATCCTCTCTCTGGATGTGCGTCTTGAATTTTAAAAGACAGGCATAATTGTGAAGAGATACCAGTGGCTTGGAAGCTGGCTGAACTTGTCACATCTACTACACATACATTTCTGATATTTTTCAGCCTGATTTGTAATCATGACCAAAGAATCTTTGGCGTATCTCTGAACAGCAGCTTTGTGCTACATTGAGGAGGCTTACCTGAGCTTGACCGGGCAGAAATGGCACGTCAATAAAATCAAGACCTAAGAACAGGGATGGGCAACTATGCCTCGGATTCTGATTTTATTTTGGATGCTATTTGGAACCCTGACAAGCATCTTTACAACCTGTGGACTTCAACTCCCAAAATTCTGGGAGTTGAAGTCCACAGGTTGTAAAGGTGTCATAGTTGCCCACCCCTGCCTAAGATTATAAGGCATTTTCCCAGGTGTTGTTTCCAAATGGACATCAGAGGGAGAGGTAGCCCAAACAGCGTGTATTTCAAGAATGATGAAAAGAGTTTGAGTCTAAACCAAGAGCCAGAAACCCCCCCCAGAAGGAGTCCAACAAAAATGAGAAATTGTATAGCATATCAACTTTTGGTTCTGGCAGCACAACCCAGGAAAAAACAGGGTGGAAATGAAATGAAAAAGAACAGAGTTGTGTAGAAGGAGGAGTTTTCACAAGTGACGCTCTCCTCACTGACAGAATGGGGATGATGTCTGTCAAAATTTCCTCTCCAAAACAACTACTAAAAAAAAAAAAATACTGGAGCATTACTGTTGTATTTTTGGTTATCTTATTTACATAAAACAAACAGCTCTGGAAAATTCAAGGATGCCCTTAAAACTTTGTGTGTGGTGTTAATGTACTTGTAAAAAAACACTCATTCTTTTCTATACAGGTAGTCCTGGAACTGCAACCACAATTGGGACTGGAATTTCTGTCGTTAAAGGAGACAGTGATTAAGTGAGTTATGCCCAATTTTATGACCTTTCTTGCTGCAGTCATTAAGCAAATCCCATGCTTGTTAAGTGGATCACATAATTTTTAAGTGAATCTGACTTCCCCCATTGATTTTGCTTGCCAGAAGCTGGCTGGGAAAGTCACGAATGAGGATTGCATGATCTAGGGACACTGCAACTGTCATAAATACACGTCAGTTGCCCAGCACCTAAAGTTTGATCATGTGATCGTGGAGACGCTACAATGGACAGAAGTGTGAAGCCTGGTTGTAACTTCGAACAGGTACTAACTAAGTGGTCATAAGTCAAGGATTACCTGAATAGCATTGGTACTGTTGTGACCGGTCGGCCACCGACCCCTCCAGCAGCCGAATCAGATGAGGAGGAGGTGTGGGAGTCAGGGTCAGCATCAAGGCAATCTGAGAACTCCGAGGGGGAAGAGGGAATGGAGCTGGCAGAGAGAGGGAAGAGAGAGAGGCAGAGCCTGGGCCATCCGTCAGCCCTCAGATGGAGAGTCAACAGCCCCCAGGTCTGGAGATGGCTAATGAGGAAGAGGAGGAACAGCTGGGTCCAGTGCCTGATGCGCGTTTTCGCAGAAGGCAGAGGAGAGGAGAGCAGTGGAAATCTGTGGGCCGATCCTTGGGACAGAAGAGCCACCACTGCTAGCGAAGCCCCACCCTAGCTCTGGGGATAAAAGGCAGGGGGCAGAGATGAATAGATTTGGCAGACAACTATTTATCTCCCTGCCGGACAGACTTGTTAGCCTGCGTTGAGAGAGTAACTTTTTGCCGGGGCTGCTGGCTCTCCTAATAAAAGAATCGTTGATTGATTACAGAGGGTTTGTCATGTTTGGGGCGCTGAGTCAGAAATTAATTTAATTTAATTTATAAAATTTAAATCAGAACAGGTTCGGACAGCATGGAAACATCATGGTACTCTAAATCAGGAGTTCCCCAACCCCCGGTCCATGGACTGGCACTGGTCCATGGCATTCCAGAAATCAGGCCATGCAAACAAGCAAAGCCCCATCTGCAGGATGCAAGCAGCACGTGAAACCACGCCCCCTCCGGTCCGCGGAAAAACCTCTCTCCATGGAACCGGTCCCTGGTGCCCAAAAGGTTGGGGGCCGCTGCTCTAAATCATACCCTGGATACTCTTTTCCTCTAGCCAAGGCTAAGCTGTCTTGTCCGTCTGTCCTTATACTAATATCAACAACAAGCAAAAATGCAACTTTAGCCAGTCATGTCTGCCATAATGTAAGTTTTCCATTTTGGAGTTGGAACTATCAAATTAGGGATTTTCATCCCTTGTTCTTCATGCATCAATTTTTTAAAAAAAATACTCTCAAAAATAATATAGAAAACTACAATGGGACAGCTCAGTACTACTGGATTTTAAAGCTGGCAGCTGCAACATCTCTTCCAAAGTCTAGGGTAAAATTCTTACTACCAGTATGCAACTGAATGCTAAACCACTCAAGCTATTCAAGAACAACAATAAGAGATTCAACGGCAATGTGATAACCTTTAGCATAATCTATGACACTGAAATGAGAAATCCCACTATGCAGATGGAAACAATGAAATGCATAGTTACACATACCCAAATAGTGAAAATCAGAGATAAAGAAAGGATCAGCATTTCCAATGATCTGCTTGTTATTGTGGCGCTGCAGATAAGAGAAGGTGATGGAAAGATGTCCTAAAGAGAGATGAAGTCAAAGGGCTTGATGAATTGTCAATACAATGAATAGAAACTGAGAAGTTTTTATTACAAAGTCACTAGAACAGAAGGTGACTAACACCCTGGGGCTGGTTTTCAGTCTAAAGGCTACACTTTCTGCTCCACCTGGAGGCTCAGGAGGAATGAGCAGAAATATTATGTGACAATTGGCTGTTATTTTCAGATCCATGTTTTACTTTGGAGTGTTAAGATTAAGGGGATGAAATGCATGCATTATAATTTGCACTGGCTAAATTTTATCTGATTTTGCCTCTTAGCCTCTCCAAAATGGAAAAATTGATCCAACATCTGGAGGGGTTCGGAGGTTTCAAAGGATGAAATAAGTGCAATTAGATTCTGCGAGGTTTAAGACACCATTTGATCCATTAGTCTCTCATCCAAGAAATGCTTTTGAAATATCAGCCCTACCTAGGCTGAGGTTGGGGACTGCAGCCACAAATACACTACTAGATGTAGAAGATGACCAGGCTGAGGCTGAGGGAAGGGTCAAACGCGTCATCAGTCATGAATCCTTCCGTACCCACAAGAGATCTAAGTCCAGCCCACCTTGGATTCCTTTCTATTCTTAACTCCCGCTAATTTCCTTTTGACCGTTAGTGGTTCAGATTTTTATACAGAGCTTAAGCTTACAATAAATCTTTATACACATTTGATCTGCTGGGCCTCTGGATTTCCCTGGTGCTTGACACTAAATGACTACATGCACATCCCACAATGAAAATACCCACCTTTGCTAAATTAACTACAACCGATGTGAGGATATGCACATTCTTTCCAAGGCCACATTGTACAGACTAGGCACTGTGGTAACCATATTTACTCTTGTGCTTGTGAATCGTCCTCTGATAACCCATCAGAGTCAATATGCACATTGTAAGTTATCCAAAATTGACTTTAGGTTGCATATTGGTCCCTTCGCTTTCTTGAATACCATAGTACAAATATTCTAGTAGTTTCAAGCTAGAGAAGAGGCAAACCCACTCTTTTTTGTCTTCTGATGAATAAATAATTTATAGTGGCCACATCCATGCTAGCAGCCATTTTGCAACTCAACACCTCCCTGAATGTTATCTTATGTGAAGATCTCTCAATCACATAAATATCCAATTAAATCCACAGGCCCAAAATATTGTCTGTTTTTAATTCTAAACAAATTGGGATGTACTCTGTGAAAAAAGATAGATGGAGTCCAAGGATGAATGATTCTCTCTTTATACATTAAAGCTATGGAGAACATGGAGAAACAAAGATGTATTTAAGTACCAAGAATTAAGTGAAATTTCTGTAGTTATAGGAAGGTGAGCATAACAACTATAGCAAATCCCTTCTTATGATTCTGTAATAAAAGGGTCAACTGATATGTACTAAAAAAATTAGACAGAAATGACAGAAAAATTAGACATTATGAATCAGCTGACTTCAACAAGTTCAAAGTTACCATGAAAAATGGATATTTTAACTTTTCAATAAGCAAACAAGCAAACTCCCAACTAATCATATTCAGGTCAAGAAAGTTTAAATGCCATCTATGCCTGTAATATAGCCATCAATTTCTAAATACAGGTAGTCCTCGACTTACGACCACAATTGAGCTCAAAATTTTTGTTGTTAAGTGAGACATTTGTTGAATTTTGCCCCATTTTGCAACCTTTCTTGCCACAGTTGTTAAATTAGTAACCCGGTTGTTAAGTGAATCTGGCATCCCCATCAATTTTGCTTGTCAGAAGTTTGCAAAAGCCCAGAACATGTCAAGTGTCATAAATATGAACCAGTTGCCAAGCATACGAATTTTGATTACATGAACATGGTGACTGGTTGTAAGCATGAAAAAAGGTCATAAGTTACTTGTTTCAGTGCCGTTGTAACTTTGAATGGTCACTAAATGAAATGTTGTAAGTTGAGGACTGCTTGTAGTGTTTATATCTGAAAAAAATCAACGCCCTGTGCAAAATTTCTAATGCATTTATGTTTGCCGCCTCGAGTTATTTGCAAAAATAATAAAGTTGGGGGGGGGAGATACAAATAAATAAATAAACACAGGCAAATACCAGGATTAGGGCTAGCTCAAAATAAGATCATGCAATATTTTGTTATGTTTTCACAATGCTGTTCAAAAATATTTAAATTAAAAGCTAGCAGCTATAGTTTTTTTAACCAATTTAAACTAGTTATGTATATTTAGACACCAATGTTTTAAGTAGAGTACTTTGATATTAAATAAAAAAAACAAAACATTTGGGACCTACCTCCTCGTTGTACCAGCAGTGTCACCTCACTTCCTTTAGGACATTCAACCAGCATATCCACAACTTGGTTGTGAGTTAGATTCTGCACATTCTTCTTGTTGACTTCAACTATAAGGTCCCCTTCTTTTAGGCCTCGGCACCTTGGGCTGTCAACAATTTGCTTCACTCTCTGTCCCCCACCCCCAGGACTGTCTGCTATAGTGAAGCCAAAGCCCATTGGCCCTTTAATTATATGTACAGTTATGAGTTCAGGTTGCGTTGCTATAGAAGAAGCCAAGGAGACGGTGTCATTGGGGTAGCCGTGGGATCCATTGGAAGAAACCTCAGCGGGACTGCTAGGTCTCTGCTCTTTCATCCCATTGACTTTCCCTGTTTTGCTACCATGGCTTGCCGGAGAGTCGTAGCTTTCTTGCCCATTTACAATGATTGGTTCTTTATCCAAAATGGCCACAGATGTCACCAGGCTTGTGTTGGGATCATCTGGGTCAAAAGGCAGAGGATAGCCTCGGCATAGTTCCAGGTCCACGCTGGCACCGATAGGAATTGACTGGAAGATTTTGACTACTTGAGCGTGGGTGTGGCCCAGGACACATGTGTCATTCACGCTGACAATAACATCTCCTACAGAACAGATGGTTGAAAACTCTGTTAGTTTATACCTACAAACTTCTTGTTTCATCCAGTGCATAGCAAAAGGAAGGAGGCGGAAGAGGAACAAGAACTAGTAGTAGTTTTATCAAATATATATTACTTTCTCTCTCTCTCTCTCTCTCTATATATATATATATATATATATTTAAATGCATTGTGCAAGGAAATGTATCCAGGGAGTTCATTTATCTTGGCATCGAATAACTCAAAATGCTATGTAACAGAGACAAAGAGTGATTTTAGCTTATCAATTATTTAAAATTATTGTAATATTTTTTCTTTTTTGTGAAACTAAATCTTATATAGCCATTTTTCACCACAACAAATTCAGAGATTATGAGAAAAGGAGGCAATGAATCCAAAGCAGAATATTAAATAATTTAAAACTATTATATTTATATTATTATATTATATTATATTAATTATATTTATATTATATTATATTATATTATATTTATTATATTATATTATATTATATTATTATATTATATTAATTTATTATAG
>QLTV01001177.1:3745836-3769584 GCA_003457575.1 Thermophis baileyi | reverse complement strand
TGCATGTCCAACTTGTAAAATTGTGGTAAAACTCACTTAACAATGTTCTTGCTTATCAACCAAAATTTTGGGTGGTCATAAGTTTTCTTGTTTTCTTCCTTTCTTCCTTCTTTTGCTTCCTTTCCTTTCCTTTCCTTCTTCCCTTTCCCTTTCCCTTCCCTCCCTCCTTTCCTTTCCTTTCCTTTCCTTTCCTTTCCTTTCCTTTCCTTTCCTTTCCTTTCCCTTTCCTTCTTTCCTTTCCTCCTTTCTTTTCCTTCCTTCCTTTCTTTCTTGTCTCTCTCTCTCTCCTTTCCTCTTTATTCCTCCTCTCCCCCCCTCCTCTATCTCTCTCTCTCTCACACACACACACACACACACACACACCTGGTCTGGGCACATAGACAGAGCCCTTCCCGGGGAGTTCTCCTGCGCGGACGCGCCTGGCAGCAGCGGCAGCAGAGGTGGGGGCAGAGTTTGCCTGGGCTCTCCGCCATCCCAGAACCGCAGGGAGTTTTCCCACACGGCACAGTTTCAGGATGGTGGAGAGCTGCTTGGGAGAGCCAGCGGCAGGGGCAGAGATTGCTTGGGAGAGGCCAAGGAAGCTCTCCGCCATCCCGGAAGTGGCGGTGGTTTACCTGTTGAGGCTCCGGGCCTCAGTGCCCCGAGCCGGAAGGGAGGCAGCCGAGCAGGCGGGCAGGAAGGGCTGCGGCCCTGAGCCTCAACAGGTAACCTGCCACTGCCTCGGTGCCCGCCGGGAGCCTGGCACGCCAAACTTTGCGCGGCAGCAGGAAGCAGCCCGAGAGCCGGGGCGGGCGCCCCACATGCCACTCTGCCTCCCACCTCGCCTGCCTCCTCCTGCCAGGCGGGGAGGGAGGGCAGCGAGAGGGGCGGCGGCGGCCCCTGCCAAGCGCAGCGCATGGAGGTGGCGGGCAAGGCGTCCCCAGCACACCTGTTAATCCGGCCGGCCACGTGACTACAAGTGCGGCGCAGAAGCTGCTGGCAGCCCCCCGCACGGGGAGAGGGCCAGGCCTGCGCTTGGAAGGGGCCACCGCTCTCGCTGCCCTCCCTCCCTCCCTGCCTGGCTGCCGACATCCGCCCACCCTCCCAGAGCACCACAACTGCGGTTCACTTTCTTCCTTCTCCTGCCGCCGCCCCTCTTAGCCCCAACTCAGCAGCTGCGTCTCCCCCAAGGGCCACCCACCCACCCACTGGCCGGGCCTGGCCAGAAGCGGCACGTCTCCTGTCACGGGCTGGACGCCAACTTCGGAAGGCAAGCGGTCATGGGAGACCGCCGGGAAGGCCACGTGGAAGGCCGCCAAGCATGGCAGGGCTGCGGGGAAGGGAGTAGGCTGCTACCTCCCTTCCCGCCGCCCCGACATGCTTTCCTGCCTTCCACGTGGCCTTCTGCTTGCCTGCCTTTGCAAGCTGGCTATGTTGTGGCTTGCCCAAGTCCCGCGCAGCTGCTCATGGATCCGGAAGACCAAGAACCGACCATGGGGTGGCAAGAGCAGTCGGTATCTCCGGCACCTGAGTCCGAGACCGAGGAGGTCGCAGGGCCAGAGGACGATACTCAATCAGGGCCTTCTGCACCTCCCCAGCAGGAGTTAAGTGACTCCAGTGAAGAGGAGGAGCCTTGTTCTGTGATTTGCAACAGGCACTTTTGGAGAAACCCTGAAATTAACTTATCACTAAGCATTTATTAGTGATAAAGCCTTCTTTCTTTTGGACAACAGTGTGTGTGTGTCGTTTCCTGGGGGCTTGCTGCGCTTGGTTACAACAGGCTACGGGAAAACCGGGAAGGCCGTGTGGAAGGCAGGAAAGCATGTTGGGGCTGCAGGCCGCGGGAAATGGAGTAGGGAAAGCAGGCTGGGATGGTGGGGGGACAGGGGCCGCGACTTCGTAGGCTTACCTGGCAGGCAGATCAGGGACGCAGCGCTTCAGGCAGGCAAGCTGCAGAGCACAAACTGGGCGGGGCAGGGCGAGCGAGCGGCGGACCAGTTCAGGGGTGCCTGCGGGTCGCCGGACAGCTGGTAGAGACAGAAGCGGGAGACTTCGCCCGGACGCTGCCATTTGGGTTCTTTTACCCTCTGCGCATGCACAGAGGTTAAAAGAACCCAAATGGCGGCGTCCGGGTGGGTGGGCGAAGTCTCCCGCTTCCGTCGCTACCAGCTGCCCAGCGACCCGCAGGCATGGCCGAACTGGGAGCATTTCATCCCTGCTGATGGTGGCACCAAGATGGCGGCCTAGCACGTGCGGTGACCCCTGTGAAAAGGTCGTTCAACCCCCAAAGGGGTCGCGACCCACAGGTTGAGAACCGCTGATCTAGTTTCCACCAATGGTTAACTATCAGTGGGTTGACATGAAATTCTATAGGAGGCAAGGCAATCACGATTTTTAAAACAAGGCATCCACATCACCCAGAACCAGTGGCAAAATGTACGATAAACAGCGTGGAATAAAACTGTGGAATGGAACGTCTAGTTTTTAATCCCAAGAATTGTGTTATTTCCCTTCTTTTGCTTTGAGACAAAAATTAAGGCAAACTAACATGATTGAACTGCAGGTAACTGAGCTATTTTTCCGTGGCTATTCTCCCATTAGAGCAGAGAAACCAGGAGTTTCCTCTCAGGCCTGACAGGCTACCTGTTTCCATTTTGCCATCGAGTGCTGCAGGCCCATCAAGCACCAAACTCTTTATCTGGAGAAATTCATCTGGTTCGTCTCCGCCGACCACAGTGAAACCAAAGCCTCTGCTGCTTTTCCTCAGTTTGGTGTGAATGAACTTCCCTTTCAGTTCAGATGGGTTCCGGGTGAAAAATGGTTTCCCTGCTGTGAAAATTTCAGAAGTTTATAAATCAGGAAAAATAAATGCACTAATTTCTCTACAGTATCCTTCTCTTCTCTAACTTCTGCCAGCAGCGCAATAAACTAACTCCCCACCAGCACTGATGAAGTTAGCTAGCTTGGTAATGAAATGTCTGCAAGAAAACAGCCAAGCTCAGAGAACACTAAAGACTTCTTACTTCAACCCTGAGCTACAAATATTATCCTCTATTAATGAATTAACCGTCAGAAGGACTAAATGTTAGAACTTGATTGAGCTTTCCTCTTCTGAGAAGTTCTTCACACACCCAAACATTGAAGAACACAAGGGGTATCAAATAGGGAAAATCTATAGTGTGAAACTCTTGCTTGGCAATGTGACATGTATTTCTTTATGCAATTAATCTCAAGTTATTGGAAAATCAAGCAATTTGCAGCACATGTTTAATAGACTACAGTATATGATACAATGAGAAGCACGGATGTCATGTAATACATAAATGGTGAAAAATTAGAGCAAGTAGATGAGTTTGTGTGTCTTGTTAGAAGGGTTAAGCAAACATGGGAAAATGGATAATAAGTGTTTAAATTTTCAAATGCTGGTAGAAAGGTAGCGAGCAGAACAAGGTCTGTGCAAAGAATGTTTGTGGAAAAAAGTAAAAATGGCTGTGCATAAGAGTATACTGCTACTCAATATATTTTATGGAAGTAATAGTTAGACCTGTGTGGAAAAATAGAAACGTTAAGTTGAATGCAATAAGAATTAAAACTATTGATTTATTTGACTTGACTTGGTTTGATTTATTTGTATGAGTATCCATCTCACCTAAGTGATTCTAAAGAGCTAGAGTATGGTCCAGTACAATAAAGCCAAGGAGGGACATGAACAAATAGGAGCTATATCAGTGTGGACTGAACACAGAAGTGTTCGTTAGCACAAAAGAGGCAAGTTTAGGTTGTTTTGTCCCATGGAGAGGAATTGAAAGGGATTGGAACTGAAAACTTATGAAGGAGGAATAAATAAAAGGAGACCGAGAGTAAGATTGAGAACGTTATAGTTGGATGGAGTTGATGAGATCTTCAGAAAGCAAGAAGTGAGGAGTTAAAAAGCATCTACGAAGTAATGTATAAATGGGGCAAAAAAAAAGTTTGTTTGCAAGGCTGCAATGGTATGAATGGAATTGCTATTAGGTAGATTTAGTTATATTTCTGTTTCCTTTCCTTTTTATCGTATACCTTTAATCTCTTATTATTTCTTATTCCTTGGTTATGCTCTATAGAGTGCTGTTGACCCTGAAAGTTATGTATGTACCGTGTTTCCCCGAAAATAAGACCCTGTCTTATATTTTTTGGAACCCTGAAATAAGCGCTTGGCCTTATTGCCATGCACTCAAAAGCCCAATTGGGCTTATTATCAGGGGAGGTCTTATTTTGGGGGAAACAGGGTATATAGATATGACCATTTGCTAATCCACATAATATCAATTAAAATAAAATAAAAATTGATTTTTTAATAAAAGGGTGTATTGCACGCCAGCTTTGCATCATTTTTGTATGCATTAATTCCTTGTTGTATTTCTGGTGCACCACCATTGGGAATTAAAGCCCGTTTTTGTCAGCTGAAATCGAAAGGGCAGGTACGTGTTTAACTAGTCCTATGAATGGCTCACACACACTATGATTCAGCCTCTACGGTGGATGCATTGGAGAGCAGTAAGCTTTCTCCAGGTTTCTGTTGGGAGTAAAGCCCTTCAAAATAGCTGCAAAGCTTTTGAAATTATATATTCTGGCTTTTCTAATTAACAAGCAATTATATATCGTGCACTAAATAAGTTTTAGAGGAACAACAATTAAAAGGCAGAATTTTCCGCGTGAATGGACTACCTTCTTTTTGATTGGCTACTACAGCAGAAAATCTCTCCAAATGTATATATTTTCATAGTTCCAAAGGAACTGAGGAGGAGTTCTATGGCCTGTTTTAAATTATTCAATCACAAGTGTGATTGAAATGAAACAAATAATAAAGTGTAGCAGGTCTTGATTTGTATATATGTGCATATAAATTCAACAGGGAAAGAAAAAAAAATCTTAAATTGTTTATTCCCAAATATTCTAAGCCAAAACTTCTTCAATACTTTCTTCTTATGTCAATGCTAAATAATCCAAAACAGAGTAATAATGTACTTCTTCAAAAGATAAATCTGTTCACAAAAATTAAACCAGATCAATGATGTATTTAGCCTCTGATTGCGTCTAGGAAGACTTTAAGTAGGGGGTGTGGTAATGCCCATAGCTACTCCCCAGAGATAGTCTTTTACCACCCGGCATCTGAATTCCCAGATTTAGTCGTCATCACTTCTTGTTGTATGTTATTAATAACATACTGTATATACAATATTACACAGTGAGCTTCCATACTGCTAATACATCTGGTTCGTATCAAGCTACAGATGCCCAATATTCTCTAATTCTCCCTTTCCCGTTGCAGTTTGGCACCCCCAAACATGTTGAAAAGGGTAGACTCCAGAAGTGGGTTCCTACCGGTTCGGACCGGTTCTATAGAACCATTAGTAACGTGGTGGCCTGGGTCGCTGGAACCGGCAGTGACCCAGGCCTGCCACGCCCCCGAGCCGGTTCTCTCAGCGGCGCTGTAGGCACCGCCATCTTGTTTTTTGCTTCTGTGCATGCGTAGAAGCTTTTTTTAAGTACTGCGCAGGCATGCGTGCCCATGCGTCACGTCCCTGAGAGAACCAGCAGTACCTGAATCCGGAACCCACCCCTGGTAGACTCTTAAGTGCAGCTTTTCACGAGTACAGAATATTTCAGTAGAAAAGAGGGAGTACAAAGCTTCCTGCTTTAATGACTTTCAAAACTTGAATCTGAGCATTTCCTTGCTACTCTGAACACCTCAAAGGATGATAAGAATGTAATGTTATGGAAAATAATATTCTTCTCAGAATAGAGGGCAACATCAGAGTTTTCACTTAACAAAAAAACCTGTATTATTACATCGTTCTGAATGTCTGCCTGAAATTTGGTAAGAATTTAGACACCCTGTCTGGTTTAGTTTAGACACATTGGAAGGGGGAGATTAGATGTGGCGATTGTGTATAATCTTATAAATTATGCTATACAACATATGGTATTTTCTATTCCTGTTATTCTACGCTTTAACTTATCAGAAAGTTACTTCCTGGGATGAATAGTAGGAATTAATAATACTGAATTAATTAGCACTACATGTAATCCTCGACTTACAACCACGATTGAGCCCAAAATTTCTGTTGCTAAGTGAGACAATTGTTAAGTGAGGTTTCCCCTATTTTACGACCTTTCTTGCCACAGTTAAGTGAATTGCTGCGGTTGTTAAGTTAGTCACACAGTTGTTAAGTGAATCTGGCTTCCCCTTTGACTTTGCTTGTCAGAAGGTCACAAAAGCTGTTCACCCTGGGCACTGCAACCCTCATAAATATGAACCGGTTGCCAAGCATCCACATTTTGATCATATGACCATGGGGATGCTGCAACGTTTGTAAATGTGAAAAACAATCATAAGTCACTTTCTTCAGTGCTGTTGTAACTTTGAATGGTCAATAAATGAACTGTTGTAAGTCGGGGACTACCTGTATATTCTTATTTGGAGATGGTGATCTGGTTGTAATAACCCCAGAAGCTTCTAAACCGATGAAAGCCAGTGAGGACAGCAAATAATTTTGGAGGGAGGTGTAAAGTTGGGATGAATGTTCTTGAAGGTTCTAAGATCTGTTTTGGATAAATAATGCTCTTCTCTGACACTTTTAAAAAAAACAACCGACTTTCATTACACTTATAGCAATTTACCTTGTACTGGAACATCTCTAACTGCGTCCTGGTTAGTGGGAACATGGTTTGGAACAGAAGGAGGAGCAAGGGGGGGATTGTCTTCAGTCCATTCTTAAAAAAAGAGAAGAAAAGAAAACAACAGTTTTTAACTGCTTTAACCATTAAAATACATTCTACAATCCAAAGGGCATTTACACGCAGACTAGAATATTCAAAGCACATTTGTTTTTGAAGTATATCATCTGGAACAGGAAGTACTGTTGGATTATTATATATAGCAGTGGCCCCCAACCTTTTGGCCATCAGGGACCGGTTCCGTGGAGAAAGGTTTTTCCACGGACCGGAGGGGGCGTGGTTTCGTGTGCTATATGCATCCTGTGGATGGGGCTTAGTTTGTTTGTGCGGCCTGGTTTCTTGCATGCTGCAGACCGGTGCCAGTCCATGGACCAGGGGTTGGGGGACCCCGATATATAGGATCCAACCCCACAATGAACCACTCTGGTTTTGTACATTGTTAATGCAAGCTCCTTGTGTCTCTAGATACAGTCCCCTTCCTTTGACTTCCCTCAGAAGACTTGTCATAACAGATTTTATGGGCGTCCCTCAAAGTCTTCTCAGGAACAAGTGTAGCAAACAGTAATCCATCATTTCAACTAACTGCCTATGCTGACCAAGCATAGACAACACCATTAACCAGGGATCTCCAACCTTGGCAACTTTAAGCCTGGCGGACTTCAACTCCCGGAATTCTGGGAGTTGAAATCCGCCAGGCTTAAAGTTGCCAAGGTTGGAGACCCTGCCATTAACCAAGCAAAAGCTGGAAACCTGAAGGTGAGACCAACCAGTGGATGGAACGTATTGGCCACTATGAGCTGCATCATTACCTATCACTACAGCCATAGACATGATCTTAGAATATATATGTTATTTAGACTGCCACCCTTACATTCATTTATTTTGCGTATCAGAAAATCGACGGAGAAAAATGATTAATGGAAGAAAGTACTGAGATATAACAGATATGATTTATCCATTAAACAAATTTGTCCCCCAGAAATTATTTGGAGTAATTGTTTTCTGGTGCCTCTTTCCTGTATCAGAAAATAAATAAAAGTCCTATATTTCTGTATCTCACAACAGAGAGAACCTGAGATTTCGCTTTCAAATTGTGAGAAGCAATAGCAGAGGCAGCTGGACTGATGCAGAAAAAAGAGAAAACCTGTGGATATCCAAACTACTACTTTAGTACCTTTCTTAAGAAATCTTTGGTTCTTTCATGATGCACCACCTACAGATTATAGTCTTGGTTTTGACAATAATAATAGATTTTGATTCTTTACCTTTCCCCATTAATATCTGCCCATCTTTCCTGGACCACTAGAGATCACCTGCTGAGTGTTTCTTCTAGAAATCAGGGGTGAAATGCTCCCGGTTCGGGCGTGCCTGCCGGTCGTCGGAGAGCCGGTAGCGACGGCAGCGCTAGGCTTCGCCCGTCCGCCTGGATGCCACCATTTGGGTTCTTTTACCCTCTGCGCATGCGCAAAGCGTTCTGCGCATGCGCATGCGCAAAGGGTAAAAGAACCCAAATGGCGGTGTCTGGGCGGGCGGGCGAAGCCTAGCGCTGCCATCGCTACCAGCTCTCCAACGACCGGCAGGCACGCCCGAACTGGGAGCATTTCACCCCTGATCCTTCTATCTACCTCCTGATAGGAGACACCCAAAAGTAAGCATTCAGGAGCAGCTAATTCTAAAGAATATATTTGCTCCTCATTCTCATGGTTTCTAGAAACAAGTTTTCTTTTGTACATGAATTGTTCTTATGGAGAAAGTCAAGCAAGGGCTGAGCTTAGACTCATTATGCTGCTGTAAATGACATAAGCATGACCTCCCCCAAAATCCATGAAGCCTTATCTGGTCATTCCCAGGGGAAGCTAGCAATTTAGTGATAAATGATGAAGTTTTCACAAGTGGTTTTAGCTGCTTGTGCCTGACAGTTCCAGACAGTACCTTTACATTTTGATCATATTTAGCTTTGTATTTTTAGTTTTTTTTTTCCCCCTTATTCCTGCATTCTGTAAGCTACCTAGAGTCGAGCTGGTTTCAGGCAGTCAGATAAGAATATTAATTAATTTATTTTATTTAGCGTATGGCAAATACATGGACTTATAGTGGTTCAAATGTTAATGTCCAGTCCACCCAGCCATTCAAGGACAGGGTGGTCTATGCTGAAAAAATCAGACATTGGGCCGGTGTAAGCTCTTGATGGACATTCAGACACAATGTGATGGCTATTTTGTCGAGGAGCACCACAGTCACACTGAGGGGTAGAGACAAGATCCCACTTAAACAATGAGTCCTGGCAGACACCATGTTGGGTACGGATCCTGTTCAGAGTTGACCAATGCTGGCGAAGAAGGTCAAAACCTGGCACCTTTTGTGTAGGGTCATCTACGTAACTGCCTGTATCTGGGCGTTCAGCAGCCCATTTGGCTTTCCACTGTGTGTTGATGTCAAAGTTGTTAGATAGCTGTTGAGCGAGTGCCAGAGAGGGCTTCCTGGATTTAAGCCTGCCAATTGGTAGATGAGGAAGATCAGTGTGCACAGGAAGAAGTGGGTTTCTCAAAATTTTGTTGTGCTCCTTCACTAAGGCTTCCTGCCTTCGTAGAACTGGTGGTGCAATGTGGCTCAAGACGGGGAGCCAGCAAGTAGGAGTAGATTTTATGCAACCGCTTATGATCCTCATTGTATCAATACATATACACACAAACAAACAAACAAACAAATAATGCTACCTTGTTGTTATAATGAATAATTCTAGTTTGGGATGATACCTGTTTGCTTTGGAACAATTTTAATATAGTTTTATGACAATTTGTGCACAGAGAATGCAAATGTATTAGCTTCAAGCTGCGCTCAAAAGTTTTTGCAACCTTATCATTTTTGTCTTTCATAAGTGTGCGTGTGTATGTGTGCGTGTGCGATTACAAGAACTGAACATGGCATTTTGTGTATCAAACATGTAGAATACCCATCAGGCTCCATTTCTTCCACGAAGAGTGCTTTAGACATGTCTCAAGCATGCATATTTCAAATTCACGTTTCAATGGTTAAATCACAACGGCATAGGATTCTCCATAGAGACTCCTCATAGAGTCCCAAAGAGACTTTTCATAATGGCCGCATAACAGTTTGGGTGAGCAGATTATGTGTCTTAAATATTCCAGTTAAATAACCTCACGTTCCCTGTGTCTTCATGCAGGAAGGAAGACAGGCCTATCCAGACATTTATCAAAAATATGAAACTTTAGAGAAGTGCGTATGTCTGGCATTTGGCCAATTTTTCAACCCTGGCAATTCTATTCAGGAGGTGCCAACCTTCAGATGGTTGTGCTGGAGGCTGCGCTGGGGGAGGCTGCTGTTCAAGCTGCTTTTTCCTTTTGGCTTCCAGAACTGGATTCTCGTATTGTGTTTTCCTGTTGATGTGGCTAAAAGAGAAAAGAAAACACAGCCATTAATAAGGAAACTCTTGGTGCAAAGTGCAAGAATGATAGGGAGACTTAAGCATTTTTTTTTAAAAAAAGGCCAACATTAGATGTAAAATGCAGGACTAATGCCCCTTTAACAGATTAACAGAGTTGGAAGAGACCTTGTAGGTCATCTAGCCCAACCCCCTGCCCAAGCAGGAGACCCTACACCATTTCTGACAAATGGCTTTTCTTAAAAGCATCCAGTGATGAAGCTCCCACAACTTCCGAAGGCAAGCTTTTCCATTGGTTGATTGTTCTCACTGTCAGAAAATTTCTCCTTATTTCTAGGTTGAATCTCTCCTTGATCGGTTTCCATCCATTATTCCTTGTCTGGCCTTCGGGTGCCTTAGAAAATAGCTTGACCCCTTCCTCTCCGTGGCAGCCCCTCAAATATTGGAAGACTGCTATCATCTCCCCTGGTCCTTCTCTTCACTAGAGTAGCCATGCCCAGTTCCTGTAACCGTTCTTCATGTTTTAGTGTCCAGTCCCCTAATCATCCTGGTTGCTCTTCTCTGCACTTTTTCTAGAGGCTCAACATCTTTTTTATGGTGTGGTGACCAAAACTGCATGCAGTATTCTAGGTGTGGTCTTACTAAGGCTTTATAAAGTGCTATTAGTACCTCACTTAGTACCTTTAGTACCTTTACTTTGTGCCAAATGCTGATCTATGAATTGCAACAACTTATCTGACATAGCAACTTTCAAATATTCTAAAAAAGTACAAACCCAGATAGGTTTGGCTTGGTGAAATTTCAAATAATTAGCTTCTCTAAAATATCTGATCAAAATACTGGATGGTCTTAAAATACCTAATTTGTGCTTCATCTGGTAAGGAAACAAAAACTAGAAATCTGCCTGGAAGGCTGTTAAAAAAAACTATGGACACAGTACCATAAATTAATAGTCCTGATAAAAATCTCTTAAAATTAGTAATTGGAACTTCTCAGATATTTCACCATAAATTCAGGTTAGAAGACTACGTAAAAAAATGGAAACATATTCTTTATAACAGGTAGTCCTCAACTTACAACCACAACTGAGCCCAAAATTTCTGTTGCTAAAATGAGTTTTGCCCCATTAATTATGAACTTTCTTGCCATAGTTTTTAAGTGAATCACTGCAATTGTTACGTTAGTAACAGGGTTGTTAAGTGAATCTGGCTTCCCCATTGACTTTGCTTGCCCAAACGGCACAAATGGTGATCACGTGACCCCAGGATATTGCAACCGTCATAAATACATGCCAGTTGCCAAGCATGCAAATTTTGATCACATGACTATAGGGATTCTGCAAAGGTTGTCACTGTGAAAAATGGTCATAAGTCACCTTTTTCAGTGCCGCTGTAACTTGGATGGTCTTAACTTTAGTTAATGGTCATTAAATGAACTGTTGTAAATCAAGGACTACCTGTATTATAAAATTAAACCACTACAAATACCTTAGTAGAGAGGTTTCAGGCCCAGAAATTGCTACGGTAGGTATAATCTGTCTTACTTGTAACCTGCATCAGTATTACCAACTCATATTCTCCTTCCTCCTTACCCCCAACATCATCCCAATTTAAATCCTACATCCCTCAACCTACTCTATGCATCTCTTTTTTATTATTATTAAAAAAATACATACTTCTCTTCAAATGCAAATATAGTACTTGGGGCACTTAACACAATATTAATCATAGCATTAACCACTATTAACGTGACATAATTAAAAAATCAACAGAGCAACAAGTGCAACTACAGTCTAATTAAAATTGAATATAATTTCCCAGTTGCTTGGACAAACATGATCCTCACATCTGTAATGTGAAATAGATTGTCCCTAAAAACAAAATCACAAAGTTTATTTATTTATTTATTTATCAAATGTATTGGCATTATATTATATAAATATTGAGGCAGATTATTTGCAACAAAATTTCATTTTAATATATGCCGATTAGTGTACATTCAAAGTGACAATAAAGTTATTCTATTCTATTCTATTCTATTCTATTCTATTCTATTCTATTCTATTCATTTCTATTCATTTCTATTATAATTTTTCTTCAGATCTATATTTATCAGAAAAAAAATGAGTGATTTTTGTTGCATTTTAAAATTTGCTCTACAAAGTTTGTTCTAGCTCTACAGCAGACCATGCATGAAATTCAACAACTGTATGAAACAAAGGCATGTTTGTTTCTAAGCATTTGGCTTACATGAGCATACATGAAACTCTCTCATACATGGACTATGTGTAGGTATGTATAACTACTTTTGAAGCATAAATATTGAAGGATTACACCTTCAAAAGATGTAAATAATTTCCAATGGAAAATTTCTTAATAAGATTACTACTTAACTAGTAGAACCTTGACAATTTTATTCATCTCCTATTCCCAAAGAGGCTTCTCAGATCACATTAAAATATATTCAAGAAACTCTTCCAATTTTTGGAACAGGTTTTGGGAGGCACAGGAAATGAAAAAAAAAAAAAACAGGTTCTGATAGGCAGGTGTCCATCAGTGATCTCAACTTGTTTGATCTTAGCATGGTTCTCACCACAGTCCCTCCAGATTTCTTGAATTCCTAGCCACGTGACCAATGGATTCTACAAGCTGTGATTCCCCATATATTTGGAGAGCATCTTAGTTAATCTCTGACATAATATATAAATGTAAAAGAAACAGCCATTTGGATGTGCTCAGTTCCTTGTCCAAACTGTGGTCCAGAAAATAGTGGTGGGATCTCCTTCCCCTTTCCCCTTAATAAATATTAATTAGCCAATTGTTTTCACCTGGTATTTTCTATAAAATAAATTTCATATTTTAATAATTATCCAATTTTGTCCATAGTACAGAGAAAGTATAATCTAAAACAAATGCAACAAATTATTAAATGTTATTGTTATGAAGGTGGGGGACTTTGAAAATTCTCCTTTTACTTTTATTCAAAATTGCTATAAGTCACCGTTATAAATAGGAACATACTTATATTTAAATGTGCATTTTTATCAAGTTAGCAAAATGCTGAATACAGATTATCAAAAAGAATGAGGTTATTGCCACCCGGATTAAGCTCATTTAAAAATGATAACAACAATATGGAAGCTTTGATTTGCTCTTTAATTCTGAACAGCTAAACACATGCAGAATTCCATGTGACTAATATTGATTTTATACATTTAAAATTAGTTTTTTTATTCTCCATTATTAAAAGTAATGATTGATACAATAGGAATTCGTTTGGCTAGAATGCATTTTCTGCAAAGCATCTTTTTTTAAAGAACCTAAATATGAAGCTCCAGGCAATATTCCTTAGCTTTGCCATATTTTATTTCTAGAGTACAGTTTAGTCAGAATGTTTTATTTCAACTTTGTATTTAGGAACCCTCGTGTTTTTTCTTTTGCAGGCTGAAATACTGATTTTTCAACAAAAGATCACTAGGGGGAGCTCAAGAGCAATACATCACGAATCTTTCTGCCTCACTCTGGAATCCTTCCTATGGGATACAAGTGTATGCTGTTAACAAAATACAGCACTAGAATAAACAAAGGGAAACACAATCAAGACTGCTAATTTGTTTGAATGGCAAATTTGAACTTAAGGTGAATTTCCATAGCAGTTGAACATATTCTGTGGCATGTGTTCCTACAAAGTAATCTGTACAAAAGACTTACTCTACATAGTAGACACCATATACAGGATCTTCAATCTTTTCCCAACCAGCAGGTAGTTCTAGAAACAAACAAATAAGAAACTTTTCTTTAAGCATATTAATTTTGCACATAGAAAAATCCTGCACACCCCCACTATTTTCCATAAAGCTGTAATGTTCCTTATTTAAAACATACAAAAGCACGAATGCAATGACAAACATTTTTCCCCCCAGGAAGAAAATGATTCCATTTAAGACATACCCACTTATTCTTAATTTTTGATTTAACCAAGCATTCAGACAATGGAATTAACATTTATGGATCCCTGGGACTTATTTTGCTACTTAAGAGTAAAGGGCATGCAATTCTTATTCAGAAAGATAGCAAAGTTGTAGTAGTGCAAAGGATGCAGATTAAGAGCAACTTTCACGATCCAGGAGTTTTTGTGTAACCTTTGTAAAATAAAAGAACCATGTTACCAATTACACTGAGGTTTCTGATACTGCTATGGAAATTATGTTTGAACACTTAAACATTACAGTGTTGTCCAAAAAGACAAACAAGAAATAAAGAGCACATTAAAAGTAAATTCAGAATTAACAAATAATGATTTGGTGACTCATTGAAGAGGACAAATGACTCCCAAAAGTCTTTGGTGTGTTTCTCCCAAAACTCTTCTAACAGTTGAATTCAACTTGTAATTTTTAATGTAACGGAAGGAGAACATTATAGAATCTTCAGCAATGAATTTACATTACATTTAATGTAATAAAATTTAAATAAAACCACATCAAATTCTGTCTGGAGTGCTGGGACTGCAAATCCCAGGATTCTCAGCCACGATGATCCAAAATATCTGGAGGCCACCTGGTTGAAGAAGGCTCCAGGATCTAGCTGATGAGGTCTGACTTGTAGCAAGTGCCTGTTAGCTATCAAGGCATTTCATATTTCTATCACAACTGAAATGACTTAGAATCCCAGAGCTGACAGCACAAATCTCTGTGCACACACCGTCATTTTATCATGTTACAAAACTTGTCACTGAATCATTATCCTTTAATCACACCATAAAGTAATCTTCACTCTTAAAACAACTGCAGGGGGAAAAGAGTGCAGCAATAAGAGGAGGATTGTAAAGAGCTCCATGCCTGAAGATTTGCTAACTGAAAGCGTAAATACTTCTTAACATAGGTTAGTCTACAGAGAGAAAGTGTGGGAGCCTGTATCCGAATTCACCTTTCTAATTCCGCTCTTTTGTTTTCTTGATTAATGAAAAATTCACCGCAAATCCTGGTAAAGGATACTATTTGAATGTTGCATTGTCACAGGTGTTGCAGCTGCTCTCACCTGTGCTCTGTCTACAGATTTCAAATTAGGGATAAATGCATCAACAGTACTTGTGTTGCAAAAGGGTGCGTGCATATATGAAAGAGAGAGAAGAAAGGAGAGAGGGAGGGAGGCAAAATGAAAAAAAAATGATGGCTCCATATCCTCATCTTACTTAAAATTACCAGAGAGTAGAATTTTCCAGAAATGTCTATTCTTTTCAATAGAGTATCTATACTGTACTGTAAGGATTTACATTTCTCTATAGGCACACTAATAAGAAAGAACCCCAGAAACATTCTAGGCCCATATTACATGAGACTGCATAAAGAAGATTACATGAGGAATTCTTGCCTTTCAAACAAATCTATATCTCTCTATCTCTCCATCCATCCATCTATCTATCTACACACACACACAAGAGTGTGCACTCGTACACACATACAAATAACAGGACATGACATACAAGGGGTCGGCAACCTTAAAAACTCAAAGAGCCATTTGGACCCGTTTCCCAGAGAAAACAAAACACCCGGAGCCATAAAACCTGGGTGGGCGTGGCCAACTCGACGTCACTCCCACCGAGTCACATGACACCCCCCCAGCTACGCCTACCCAGGTTTTGTGGGTCTATGTTTTCTTTTCTATGAGAAACAAGTATCTCTCTCTTTTCCCTCTCTCCATCTCTCTTTCTCCCTCCCCAACCTCCCTCCCTCCCTCTCCTCTTTCCTTCACTCTTTCCCTCTCCCCATCTCTCTCTCTCTCCCTTCCTCCCCACCCATCTCTCTCTCTCTCCCTCATCTCTCTCTTTCTCCCTCTCCCCCCTTCTCTCTCTGTGTGCTGAGGAACGATTGCCACCCCCAGCGAAGGCTTCTCCCCCTCTCGCGACTCCCTGGCTGGCTGTGGCACGCGTGTGAGACCCTCCTCAAGCAAGCGCCAAAGTGCAGCAAAAGCGCACGCGGAGGACGGGCGGTTGCTCACTTAAGGAGGGTCTTTGGACGCGGCTTCTCTCCTGCCCTAAGGATCCGGCCATTGCCTTGCTGTGTCCTGTCCCGTCTCCCCCCCGGCAGCTCTTTAGCCAAGCGAGGAGGGCGTGAGCTCCAGCCCAAATCAGCAGGAAGCGAAGGCTGCCTTACACACAAATGTGGCGCGAAGGCAGCTACAGGGCAACTTCTTTCCTGCCCTAAGGATCCGGCCATCACCTTGCTGTGCCCCCCACCCCGCATGAGAGGAGAAGGAGGGGGAGGAGGCAGCCTTCGCTTCCTGCCGCTTCGGGCTGGAGCTTACGCCCACCCCGCTCGGCCGAAGAGCTGCGGGGGGGGGGAACGGGATGGGACACGGCAAGGCAATGGCCAGATACTTAGGGCAGGAGAGAAGCTGCATCCTTTGCTGTGCTTTGGCGCTCGCTTAAGGGACTCCCCGTGCATGCGCACCCTCCTGGCCCCACCACAGCCAGCCAGGGAGTCGTGAGAGGGGGAGGAGGGTCGCCCGAAGGAAAGTCTCCACTGGGGTGGCTACATTCCTCAACCAGCGCCGGAGAATCAGCCCCGCCCGCTTCTCCATTCCTGTCGTCGCCCTTACCTTCTCAGGCCAGGTGAGGGAGGGGAGGACGAGGCCAGCCAGTGATGGGACAGGGAGCCACAGCAGGGGGCCCAAAGAGCCGCATGCGGCTCCGGAGCCACGGGTTGCCGACCCCTGCTCTAAAGTATGCTGGTTTTCAATGACCAGATGGGTAACTGAGCAGCAATCAATTGCCCTGTTGGAATTTTGATATGGTATAATATAAGGAACAAACTAACTTGTTCTAACTGTCAGGAAATTTCTCCTTGCTTCTCTCCTTGATTAGTTGCTTCTCTTCTTGATTAGTTTCCACCCATTGCTTCTTGTTCTACCCTCAGGTGCTTTGGAGAATAGCTTGACTCCCTCTTCTTTGTGGCAACCCCTGAGATATCGGAACACTGCTATCATGTCTCCCATAGTCCTTCTTTTCATCAGACTAGACATACCCAGTTCCAGCAACCGTTCTTCATATGTTTTAGCCTCCAGTCCCCTAATTCATCAAGAAATACACAGTAGTTAACAGCGCAATCCTTGGTGCAACCAGGGGGGGGGGAAGTATATAAGATAAAACCTTGCTGTTTATAGAATCAGACACTTGCACATAAATCTCTGTGTTTTTCAATGTGCTAGCTGCAGGCTCCAACTAGTGTGCCATAAGGACACAAACAGTTCCAGACTGAAAAGGAATTAATCCCTTATAAACACACATGGGCTAATTACTCAAAGTTTATATTGCAAACCCAGAACTGGCTAAAAATCAAGGAAAAATATTAAACAAGTTTTGCTCCACATGTTCCTTGTTTGCAAATAAAAAACAGGTTTCCTCCAATTTATCCCACCCACACGTTTTTCATGGCATCTATCTGAAGAGTTTTTGGATTTCCTGAAATATGAAGAAAGGAAATGTGGGGCTAATTGGCAATAGGTGTGATGAGAAAATATTTGGCAACAGAGTTTTTTAAAAAAATTGGCCTTTTCTCAAGTCCTACACAAATGTGGATTCTCTGAGGATAAGAGTCTTACATAAGCCAATGAAACAAACTAACTCAGGATAAAACTTGTATAATGCGCTTTGGTCATTCTCCAGTCCAAAATCCCTATCAATAGGATATTTTTATTTATTTAGGAAAGAAATTCCAAGCATCCCCTTAAAAATAAAATAGAAGGTGCCCTGGTCAGATCCAGCCTACACTTTGAAAGTCTTTTTTTTCTGTCAGGTTTTGCTTCCCATAAGAATCTTTGATCCACTTCTATTTAGCTTTTTGAAAAGTTATGACAGACACAGGAATCCCATCCCCCCCACTTTATAGAATTTATTTCCAATATTCCACTTGGCTGTAAAGAATAAAAAGATCTTGTGTGGGCCTGCAAACTGTGCAATAGGTTCCATTAATTAATTAGGAAGTGAGGATGGGGGGTGGAAGAAGATATTTTCCCATCTGCTATGACCACACGCAAAAGCCAGTTTGGGGTAGTAATTTAAGGCAGCATGTTAGGACTCTGTCCAAACGGTTGGGTTGGTTAATATAAACAAGCCACAAATCACTGTTTAATGTATATATGTAATATTGCTTTAAATGAATTGGTGCATTCTGACTGGCAGTAACGGCCATAAGAGGGAGCTAGAGAACATGGTTAGTTCTCTCTCTCTTTTGCTGATTCATTGCTGGAGTGACTTCGTGTCTAAGAGTAAGCTCTGTGTGTAGCTAGCTATCTGTGATAGTTGAAATCTTTGTTTGCTGATTAAGACAAAGAAAGGCTGGTAAGAAGACTGCTGTATTTCTGAACACTGACTGATTGAACGTGTATGATTCAGACTGTTATTTGGACTGTGCTATTTCTTTAAGTAAACTACTTTTATACACTTTAACGTATCTGTCTATTGACTGAATCATTACTGATATCTACTGCAACATTACGGTGAACTGTGCAAACCTTCAGGACCCAGAGGTTACTCTGCACAATTCCTTAACACAGCAGATTATAAACTCGGGGACGGTGAATTTTCATCCTGACTCAGGCACAAAGCCAGTGGGGTGACTTTGGACCACTCTCTCTCAGGTCCCAGGAAGAAAGCAGTGGCAAACCATTTCCAAGAACTTGCCAAGAAAACTGCAGGGACTTGTCTAGACAGTTCACTAGGAGTCAAGACAGACTTGGAAGCACAACAACAAGAGACCACACACACTTTTTCAATAATAATAATAATAATAATAATAATAATAATAATAATAATAATAATAATAATAATAATAAAATACAATCAACATTAAATAACTTCTCATTCCCTTGGCCCTACATTCTTTGCAGAATATTTCTGTATTCCACACTTAAGGCAGAAATCTAAACAGATAATAATGTGTGCCTAGTGAAGGAAGTGTGCACCTGGCTGAACACACCAGACTGTCGGTGTTCAGCTTATAAATTACTTGATAAAGTTCTTTAAGAATAGGAAAACTAATTATAAGAACTGCGGCCAAATTCTCCAAAAGAATGATCAAGTAGATCATCCTAAGTGACCAGATGCTCCTGGAGGCTTACCTAACCCTAACCTACTTCTGCCAAGTAGATCCCAGCTCTTATTTCATTCCTTTCATTTCTGGTTTTGTATGTGGTGCTATTTTTTATAATACCTCAGGGTTCAATGTCCTCCAGAGGAACTGTAAGAGTTACTTCAATAAATGAAAGTTGAAGGTCCTACAGCTGCCCAACCATTAAAACCAAGCTCAACAGATCAAAGCTCTATGCAATGCACATTTTCTGGTTTTGCACAATGCAGCTGCTATTGATAATTTGCTTAAAATGTTTTTTTTTTTTTAAAATATACAACTATTTAAATTTTAACTAAACAAAATCTATGAATAAAGGAGAAGGGTGGGGGAGAATCACATAGCTATGATGGTGCAGTGGTTAAAATGCAGTACTGCAGGCTACTTCTGCTGACTGCCTGCTGCCAGCAGTTTGCAGTTCGAGTCTCACCAGGCTCAAGGTTGACTCAGCCTTCCATCCTTCCGAGGTCGGTAAAATGAGGACCCAGATTGTTGGGGGCAATATGCTGACTCTGTAAACCACTTAGAGAGGGCTGTAAAGCACTGTAAAGTGGTATATAAGTCTAAGTGCTATTGCTATTGCTAACTGCAAATCTGTGAAAGTCTAGGACTTTCAAGTCATATGCCATCCAGTCAAGATCGGGTCTTTCAAGTTTCCTGACCATAGCATGGCCATGAAATCATCATACTGGGTTTTAATTAAAAGTCTTGGGTTGTTGTTGTTTGTTGGGAGCTTCTCCATAAAACCTAACACTAGGTATTCTTGAAACTGGCCACCTTGCGTTATCTCTGTTGTGGTTATTAAAGAGTTCCTGACAGCATGTAAGAGATTGGGGCATCATCTTGCTTGGTATGTATGCTTTTTATATTATGTTTTTATAACTGTTTGCTTGTGCTAATAACAAAGCCCCTTTAATTATTGGTGTGCTCATTGTCTCTGGATCCAAAAGAGCTAATCACTGCCATGACACTTGGCAAAATTCGGCACTTGACTGCTTCAAAACTCGTCAAATTTGGTACTTGACACATTTTGACATGAGAATGTTGTCCTGGTACTCATATGTTTGGTACCTGACGCACTGCGATAGGAAAAGGGGGACGGCTACAAAGAATGGATAGGAAGTCAGCCATGCTGGGAAGTCACTGCAAAAGGAAGAGGGGGATGGCCGCAGAGGGCAGACAGGAAGTCCCCCATGCTGGGAAGATCACTGACATAGGAAAAGGGAAAGATTGGAAGTCTTTCCCACCTGAAACAAAAGGTCATGTGGCAAGTCAATGGTTTGTTCGGCACTCATCATTTTTAGTACTTGCTGTGCCTCCCGGAACCAATTAATGACAAGTACCGAGGACCACTGTAGCAAAAAAGCCTTCAATAATGTGTAATTGTGAGAAAGAGAGAGCTATGAGCAGAATGGAAACAGGTACATTAGCAGGCATGTCACTATTTTTATACGTTGAAAGGCAAGCTAGCAAACATAATTTTCTTTTGCAGCTAATTTGCTAAACTTTTTCCTTATTTTTCCCAGAAGGACTGGAAACACATAGTTTAATCAGCTCATCTTGCATCAAGTAAATTACACCTTCCATTCAAAATGTAACTGATGCTTTTTGAATCCCACAGAAGGAATAAAATCCAATAATTGAGCCGCATCATTTTAGGGTTTCATGGTTATGTAGCATCATGCCAGTTACATGTTTATTCTAAGTATGCCTAAAAATACTCAGCAACCAGAATTAGGATGGTAATTTAGATGATCTCAAATGTCAGTTTCAAATTCTAGATATTTGCAAGCGCATTTTATACTTTAAGCACTATTTAAGCCATATGGCATCGTATATATCCCATAAGAAAAAAATAAATAAGAACTTTTTGTACCAAAATAGCATGGTCTTTGTATATAATCCAGAATCCTAACGCTGCAGTATTTCACGAAGTTTGACTCAAAACTCAAATTCCTAATTTAACATCAAAACTAAACAGGAAGGAGCCAATAATTAGAATTACCACCCAGCCCATGGAAAAAGTCCTTTAATGCCCTATAGCTATATATATGTCAAGCAGAACAAGTTACAATAATGCCATGGGGGAAGAAGGAAAGAAGATATCCCAAAATAACTGGGCATTCATTGATCCGAAAATGTTATTCCTATGCAAATGCTGTTTGGTGCAGAAGCCAAGCTACATGTTGTTATCGCTTGAAATTAAAAAAAAAAAAAAAAGGAAAAAAGTGATACAAAGAAAAAAAGATGTAAAGTGGTTAATAGTGCAGTCCAACCAATGGAGCAAAAAAAATGAGAGATGGATGATTTACCTAGTTCACTGTCCAGTTCTTCCGTGTGTACCCCTTCTTCTCCAAAGGAAGAGCAGTGAGATAGAAAAAAAATTAAAAGAAACATTCAGACACCAGCAGCAAGCAAGAAATTCCTTCCAGTATACAGCAGAACCAACACCAAGTTTCATACCAACTTAGCCCAAACCCATGCCACAACACTCTGGTTACTAGAAAGCATGTAGCTCTTGGCAACCGTGCTAAAGGTACATTTGGCACTGCCAGGGTTAAAAAAAAAAGCATGGATCTCCTCTTCAATCCCACAAAGGGTAGAAAAGACAACTTGCAGGACAATCAAGAACGCTCAAGGATTACAAATGAACTGTACTGATCGAGGGCGCTGGGCATGGCGAATTCTTGTGTGTTTGGAATTTCCATTCATTTCTGGGAATGGCGGAAAGGCTTAAGTTGGTTTCCTGCATGTTGTTTTGTGACAATTTGTGAAAATATCCAAATCAGAGCTCTTCTCTGTGCAAGGAACCAAAGTCTCATACTAGATGCAATTCAGCGGTTTCCAAATCTGGTTTGATAAACTATTACAGGTAGTCCTCAACTTACAACCATTCGTTTAGTGACCGTTCGAAGTTACAATGGCACTGAAAAAAAAATGACTTATGACCATTTTTCACACTTATGACCTTCGTAGCATCCCCATGGTCATGTGATCAAAATTCAGATGCTTGGCAACTGGTTCATATTTATGACCGTTGCTGTGTCCCCAACGTCACGTGATCCCTTTTTGTGACTTTCTCACAAGTAAAGTCAAGGGGGAAGCCAGATTCACTTAACAACCGGGTTACTAACTTTATCAACTGCGGTGATTCACTTAACAACTGTGGCAAGAAAGGCCGTAAAAAAGGCAAAACTCACTCAACAAATGTCTCACTTAGCAATAGAAATGTTGGGCTCAATTGTGGTCGTAAGTCAAGGACTACCTGTACTTTCATTCCAGAATAATTAAAATTAAAAAAAACCTTGACCAATTTTAACTTCCTGTTAAATAAAACCATTAATGGGAATGATTAATTATAATTCCTGTGTCAACTTCATTGGAATGAGTTGACACTTCGCATAATGTATGCTTGCTAGTTGGTGTCATTTTAGGACTGTATTTTTAGCCAAAGTACGTAGCTTCAAAATGGACTAATTGAATGAATTTCAAAGCAAATGTCTTTTATTCTATTCTAAGAAACACTTTCATGTGAAAGTACTTGCGAAGAACGTATTCTATTTAAAAAAACCCACTAAAGCGTAGAATTTTTATGATGGCATGAATGAGAGTGTGTGTTGTTTTTTATTAAGAAACAAAACTATAATCAGCAAATGAGAAATGATAAAACTTGCAAGCAAATTATAGGACAGGCATGGATTCATTTGAGCACATCAGTCATGTCTTCTAAAAAGAGGTACCAAACACGAGACTTCTCAGCATCAAAACACCAAAACAAAGTAATGAAGTAAGTAGATTAATTTATAATTGTAAATAATCTCCTATCAGTCACAGTGCAAACAGTATTGAGTATTGTTTTTTTTTAATAAGTATAATAAAGTTTTCTCAATTTCAAATGGAGCATGCTATGATTCAGGTAGTAGACCCCACTTTTAATGTACAAGAAACCTGAATCAATTCAAGGCAATTTTATCGGTAGCAAGAACGGGAAACATTTACAAAGCCATTTGGACCAAAGGTGCTTTTGAAAAGGCAGCTGTAGTGAACAAGCTTCTTGGATGAGAAACGAAATATTTTCAAAGAAAAAACCCCAAGAAAGCCTAGTTGCCTTTTGAAAAGCATCTTTGGGACAACCATGAGCTGGATGATTTGAGAATCTCCATAGGCATTTAGAGCCATTTTGGAGTTGAAGCAAAATAATGGATCTGCTCAGGGTTGTGCAATACTCAAGTTCAAATATGCCAACCAATCCCTGCTCGCATGGTCAACAGTGAGGAATGCCAGAATTATCATTCAGGTACGTCTGGATGGCTGGATACTGATTATACAGGACTCAATGAGTCAACAGGTCTAACTAAGATGTGTAAAAGCTTCCTGAATTAAAGACCACCCAATTCCTTGAACATTATGTCTCACAACTTCAAGCACTTGTAGTTTTGATATATTTATGCATTACGTTTATTATGGAAGTTGTTATAACTACTGATTGGGAGCTCCCCAGAATTCAGTATAAGACAGGTGG